>CAIGRO010095499.1:8301-46225 GCA_903798355.1 Fraxinus baroniana | reverse complement strand
AAAAAAAAAAACTCAAGTGGCTTAGCCGAGCCGAGTCATGGCTCGGCTTCGGCTTGTGAACGCTCGGCTTCGGCTTGTGAACAGTAACAGGGCAACTTGCTCTTTTATATATAGTTAGATTAGATATTATATTAATAATACTGAATATTCAATTTATTTTTTATATGTATAATAATTATTATTTATTTAATTAAGGCTTAAATTTTTAATTTTTTAAAAATATTTTTTTTATTATATAGGGAGAAAAGGAAGGAGAAGATGTGATTGTGAGAAAGTATCACCTCGTACGCGATAATTTCATAATATTGTATTAGATCCACGTAAATTCTATTTCAAATGAAAGTTTTTCAAAAATCTTTTTAATTCTATACTCGTACTTTTTGAACAAAATTTACTAATTAATAAAGTATTAACGATAATACTGCAATGGAAAAAAGAAAAAAATATAATTATAGCAATTAATAAAAAAGGTACCATAACAAGACAAAAAATAATGTGGCAATTCAACACTTTCATTCCGTTGCTATCTTGTCCTGCTCAAGAAATTACCTATGGCGTTGCTCTTCTTCCAAGTCCATTAAGTCACCCCCCAACCCACCTGCTGGAAGATAAAAAGAAATATCCAAAATTCCAAATCAAAATCCCCTAAAACTCATTCCGATTAATTTCTTCAATTTTCTTTTGTGAAATGGATTCTACGCTCAAGAAATCATCCTTTGCATCGTCTTCGAGTATGCTGGCGCCGGGTTTCCGATTCCATCCGACGGATGAGGAGCTCGCGCGTTACTATTTACGGCGAAAAGTCTGCGGGAAGTCTTTCCGATTCGATGCTATTTCAGATATCGATATTTACAAGGCCGAACCTTGGGACCTCCCTAGTAAGCCATGCCCTTCTAGAATCCTCTTTTCGTGATTTATTTTTCTTTCGTTTTTGTTTAAGAATTTTTTTTTTTTTCGTAGTTAGAACCTGTAACTCTTTGCTTTATTATAATCGAGGTTCGTTTCTTCAAATATTTGACTGTAATTTTCATGCGGGTATTGTTGTTTAATATAATTATTTGGTTTGGCATTCAACTTTATGTTCGATTTTCCATTTTTTTGGGTGTAAGCTATTTCTGTAGCGAACTATAGGGAAAAGAGTTTGACCAATCTGATTCTTGGAATGAGTTATATACTAACTGGCCCTTGTTTTGTCGTGTCATTTTTGAGGTTTTATTTGATATTGGTCAACTTAATGATGGATAGTAGTAACTCTATCTTGAATTTTGCAGGACTATAATTTCTCTCACCTTTTATCCCCTACATACAAAACTGAAAATCTAGTTGATGTGTATGTTTTAGATTTATCACTTAATCATGTTTATTTACCCTAAATTGATTCGTTTCCATTGAACCAAAACATGAGAATAGGAGTTCCTCAATTTTTACCCCGTTTCCCACTGAAATGCACGATCACATGGAGGCTTAGTGAATTTTCGAGTATCGTGTCGCTTGTTTTTTTAGCTGACTATTTCTATCAAGATCAACCGTCTGTCCATGCAAATATGTAGCATATACTCCACCTCCATTGAGGCCTTATACACCACTAACTTAGCATTTGTATATCTTATCTTCTGATGTTCACTAATTTTTTCTTTTGTATCATAAATATGATGGGTTCTAGGCATGTCAAAGCTAAAGACTAGAGATTTGGAGTGGTATTTTTTCAGCGTACTTGACAAGAAGTATGGAAATGGATCAAAGACCAACCGGGCAACTGACAAAGGATACTGGAAGACGACAGGGAAGGATAGGGCTGTCTACCATAAATCAGAGATTGTTGGCATGAAGAAAACACTTGTTTATCATAGTGGCCGGGCTCCAAAGGGTCTAAGGACTAACTGGGTTATGCATGAGTACAGGCTCGTTGATCTGGAGTTGGAGAGAGCTGGAATTGTTCAGGTGGGGCCGCGTGATTATGTATCTCAATTCTTAATTATTCTCGTGCTTTGACTTAAAGATATATTTTCTTTTGACAGTAGTTTGCATTATTGAATGTTCAAGAAACCTGAAGAAAACAGATGATGGGTTGTTCTGAAGGAAAAAAATAAAGGAAAAGTATATGATGAGTGATTTTCTGAGAATTTGGATGTCGGAGTAAGTTTAAGCTAACCGTAAATGAAAAAAAAAAAGGTCTGAGTTTGAGTCTTTCTGAAATGGTATCTAGAAATATTAAACTTGGGAAGGTATCACGATTTATAGCTGTTATTACTATGCTACTAGCACATTAGCCAAAAAAGAAAAAGAACGCGGAATTTGAGTCTGAATTGAGAAGCATTGAACTTGAGATGAAATTGCCATTTTTATATTTATTATTAATCATTGTAGTACATGGATTGTTATTTATTTTTACTTGAATAACCAACATTATCTTCTCGGATTGTTATTTATTTTTACTCGAATAACCAACATTAGCTTCTCATCATAGTCATTCATAGAGAACTGGTGTAGGACAGTTATATTCCAAATGGATTGATTGACCTCCTTTTATTCTTATTTCTTGTTTAGAATATGATTTCTTTTTTCTTTCTTATTTAGTATATAATTTTTTCTTCTTTCTTGATTAGAATATGATTTCTTCTTTCTTTTAGATTATAATTTTTTTTTCTTTCCTCTTCATTGATATTCTTGACCTATTTCTATATTTATTTTTTATAATCTCTGTATATTTTGGTGGAAAAGGATGCATTTGTACTTTGCCGAGTATTTCAAAAGAGTGGTTCGGGGTCGAAGAATGGTGAAAAGTATGGGGCACCATTTGTGGAGGAGGAGTGGGAGGACGACGAAGTGGAAATGGCTACGAAGGAAGAGGCTGTGGAGGAAGTGGATTTTGGGGATGATGCCTATTTGGACAGCCATGACCTTGAGCAGGTTTGTACTTGTTTACCATCATGGTTTGTTTTCAAATAAGTACCTTATTTCTTACACGCAAATGGAAACGCCATACAATAGAACGGTTTCAAGGGTTTGCCTCCATGAAAATTGATGGAAATTTTCGAGCATTTAACAATCACATATAAACGAATAAAAAAAAAACAAGCATCCAAGTAAAATATGCCCAGTGATCCTTGAATTCATTTACCTTGAAAGTCAGAGCCATAAATTTGGAGTTTTATACTAATTTTTGTAAAGTTGAAATGGTCAAGTATCTTTCTGAAATATGATTAGGATCTTCATATGCATTTTCCTTGAAAAGGTGGAGCTTCAAAATTTTGTGCACTGATATTTTTATCGAGTTTGGATTTAAAACAGTGGAGATATAATGGAAATGGACAACTGAAATTGAGAAGAATAAAGATTCTTGTGTGAGCTTTGTTTATGAAACACAGTATATTACTATTGCATTTGTTTGATACATATTAGCCAATGGTGGAAGTCTTTTGTTGTGCATTCTTCAGTTTGCAGTTGTGGTTTTGTTTCATCTCGTCCTTGCATAAAATCCACCTATTGTTATTAGAAATATATAGAGATTGAAGTTTCTAAGAAATGATATGTAATGTACTTGATTATGTAAACTTATATTATCACCCTGCATCTAACTACACCGTTAATTATCATTGAGCTTGAATGGATTTATTATTGAGTTTGTAACTCCAATTTAGGTCATCTTCTTTAAGTATCCTAAAGCATTAGTTGAATGACATGTGGTCTTGTTCTTGCAAATAAGAAATTGTATCCAGTGCTATGTTCTTGGAATATAATTAAATTATCATTTTAGGCTGTATTTGACCAATCTCACCCAGAGAATCCTCTTAGTCTACAATAAGCTTCTTGATCTTCTTATGGTAGAATGCTTCTTTTTGCCAGATTCTTGGAACAGACATTACATCGGACGTTGCTCCCCTTCCATTGAATTTTTACTCTGTGGAAGATGGCAGCAATGGAAAGGAATCCTCCACCACAGTTGATGCCCAAAAGCTCTTGTTGGGTGTCCCCATACATCAGTGTGAGCCAGAGCAGCCTGATGATACAAGGTTATTTGATATGCCCGATTCATATGATACTGAGGGAAAACCACTCAAGCGTGAATACATTGGAGAATCAAGCAAGACTGGGAATTCTGAGGAGGTGGATTACTTGCTTGACGAACCTTGGCTCGATACTTTTGATAACATTCAATCTGGTGATGGAGGATTCATTGAAACTAATGATCTCTCTAATCCTGTTGGAGATGATACTTCTACTTTTGACATGCTAGAGGAGTACCTTGCATTCTTTGATGCTGAAGATGGCAACCCACAATATTTCACGTATGATCGTTCAAAGATGGCAGGAAGTGAGGACCTTGTTTCTGATCAAGCATTCCTTGTTCAGAAGGTGGCTGTACACTTTGAACTTATGTTTTTAATATTCACTTTACAATATTGGTACATAATTTAATTTGCTAACATGTGCCAGAATATAAACGAACCAACTCAGCAAGATACTACATCAAGCAGACAACTCTTTGACAGTAAAAATGACTATGATGCTGAACCATCCTCTACGAAAGAATCTGTGAAATTTGAATCAGGTAAGAAAGATCATGCAAGTTAGAACTAGCAGTCTCGCGCCTGGAATTTCATCAGAGGCTGGCTTTCCTGCCGTGCTATTCGATAATTTATCAATTACTTTCTCTTTGATCCAATTTGAGTATAATTTGTAATTGTGCAGATTTTCAGTATCCATTCACCAAGCAGGCAAGTCGCATGTTGGGCAGCATCCCTGCTCCTCCAGCATTTGCTTCAGAGATTTATTCAAAAGATGCTGCTCTTCGTTTCAATTCTGCATCTCAATCATCCAGTTCGGCACATATTACTGCTGGCATGATTCAGTTACGAAATATAACCATGGCTGGAAACGTGGCAGACAATTCATTTGGCAAGCATGGAAACTTCAACATCGTTCTTTCTTTTGGTGTGTCACAAGGTTCTGATGGTTCTGCAAGCTTGGAGTCTCGTGTTATACTTCCCGGAAAGACACTCTCAGCAATTTCTAGGGGCTGGTTCTACTTTATTTTCCTATGGGTCCTAATTTTCTGCATGAGCTTCAAAATCAGGACCTATGCATGTGCGAGTTGAAGTGTCACCAGTAGGAAATACATGTCAAAACACCCAAAAACCGTAGCCTGGGTGAAAACTTGTTGGTAGACTTGGTAGATATTCTCCTCAAATTGATACCAAGCAACTATATATGCATGATTTTTTATTTTGTATCTCATATTTAAGTCTTGTACAAGTATGTTGAATGCTTTCCCTCCGTAGGCTGACACTGTTCTGTTCTCAAATGTGAGACTATGCTTCTACACCGGAAGCATACCAATTTTCATACTTCCATCTGTATTTCCACTTTAAAAGTTGGTTTATATCTTTGACTGGATTTTTATTTGATGATTTTGATGACCAAATTGGTTGATGCGAAATATCTTGGATGGATGCTGATGGTAGTGGTACTGTTAAATTTTCTTTTCATTGGCTGCTAAATTTAAAAAGAAGCATATATATTTTATTCTTTTGTTCTTGTAGTAGATAAATTTGATCTCAATTTGAATTCAACATCGTATGCACACGAGGTTAATATTTGTCCATTTTTGTCTAATCTATCTAAACAAACAAATACTATTTGATCACCCAAGAGGTGCGATTCATGATAACCATTGCTAACGAGCAAATCGGGAGTGCTGCATATTCTAAACTGGAACATCAAGAAAAGAGCTGCAGAATAGAAAAATGGGACAATTCTACTACACATATAAAGGTAGAGCTCAATTGAGCGTGGCCAACAAATTTAGCAAATGGATAAAAATTGCCCTTTGAACACAACCTACTAGATGAATTATTGGTATGCTGCACGCTATACTACATAATCAAAAGTTCATAATTCCTTCCATTGAGTGAAGCCAGAAGCTCTTTGCGGTACCTGCAGGATTCTTGAAGAAGCATCGTCTAGTGGCTTCACATTTCTCCCGGGAGCATAGTGTCGCCAGGGAGATCACATACAGCAATACCCTACGAATAAGAAAGACATTAATATGGCTTCTAAAATATGAAGAGGAGAATGCTATTTCTGGAAATCTTAGTACTTACCTCCCCTGTAAGATGGGCTACACATCTCTTTTCAGCCAGCAGTTCGGCTTCTGTCTGCAAAATAATACACGTTAGTATATAAAGTTTACATCAACCTTAAAGGCCGTGACATGGGGCTGTTTAAATATTTAGTAAAATAACCATGCTTTGAATTACAGCAGCCTGTTCGCCTTATAACTAAGAATACAGATACATGCCTAAACAAAAATTCGAAGTCCAACAGCATGTTTGGTTAAGCTTAAAAAGAACTATTTTTTGAGATAGTTGTAAAGATTTTGCTGTCAAAAAAGTATACTTTTATCAGATAAAAAAAACCTGAAACAAATGAAAAGGAGGACAAATTAGTTGGCTGGACATGTCTTATGTATACCTAAAGAAGTTAAAAGAGGAAAAGTGGGACAAGAATTAAGATGGTCTGTTTTCATTTATTTACGACTATAGTTGCATTCAATATTTCAATGGATCTAGGGGCGGAGCCAACCGTTTGAAGTTGGGGGGGATCCCAAAATTGAAGATAAAGAGATGAAGGGGTGGGGGGGTCACAGGGGTTCTGGGGCGGCGCCCCCTTATTTTTTTTTTGGGGGGATACCTTATTAATAAAAAAATAAAAAAACATATAAAAGAAAGTACCAATATTTAATTTAGCAAAATCATACCTTATTACAAGTATTTCTTTCGAGTTCTCATACTTTGAAGACGGAAAAAATGGTAATGGTAAATACAAAAAAGAACCAAAAAAAAATAAATATATTTGTCAAAAATTAGAAGGTGGGGTGGGGGGTCCAGGACCCCCCCTAGCTCCTCCAGTGAGTGGATCTAGTGATAAATAGAATTGAGATAAACGTAACTAAGCAGGAAAAAAAAAAAAAAAGGAGTTTTGAAATAAGATTTATATGGTTATGTATTTATTATATGGAATCCCAGTTCTGATAAGAGTACTAGACTATAATCATGAATAAAGATTACACAGCTAGTATATAAAAGCATACCTTTTTTATTCGGCTGCGAAGGTAGTCATCAATAATTACGTCCTTAACAAGTTCATAACCACCATCTCCCTAAGAATTAATTTAGGAATGATAAGTCAGATGAAATCCTAAATGAAAGCTTGAGCAAAGAAAATGTTAATAGAAAGGAAATCTTTGGAGACACTTACTTTTGATCTGCATGGCATACTGAAAACAATATCCTCCGCTATACCATATGGATTTCCGGCAGTGTACACCTTAAATTTCATTTAGATTTAAGGAAAAAAAAAAGATAATAACAAACATCAACAGCTACTCTGCATGGAGAATCGCAAGTGCTAATAGTAAATACAGAAAGTAAAAATGGTTTTACATAAAAAGTGCACCGGCTGTTTTCAGTTCAAGGAATCTATAGAATGAAGTCAATCGAAACTCTTAACACTACCTAGTTGATAAATATGGTAGGCCTAGTCAGAGAGCCATCAGGTAGGATCATTTGACCACCTCGTATTTCTATTTTGTAACTAATTGGGAAAAGATGTTCGAATGTCATAGTACAGGTCAAATAAATTAGTTCTTGAAAAAAACACTAATATTAATTGATCTCATATTTTGAAAATTTCATACTGATGTAAAATTGAACCATGCGTTCAAGTCATTACGAACTTACTCCAGAAGAAAACCAATCTCCCTCGGGAGTAGGAGTTACAAGAGACCTTATTGCATCCACAATCGACACAGCAGTTGATGCAGCAGAAGATCGTCCCCATTTCTTAATAAGAACACCACCTCTCTGAAAATCAAATTTGAATATAATCAATTACCCACTTCAGTATATTTCATATACCGCGCTGAAACAAGAAACTCTAGTTGGAGATCTCACCTGCTGAACCTTTTCTGTGAACTCTTCTTCTAACCATTTAGCATCTTTGATAACCTCTTTGACGGGTATGCCATTGATTTTAGCATTTAAAAAGTCTGGAACCTGTTAATATAAACCAGGCATAGTTTAACACGAGAGACTAGATGTGTTGAACCAACTCATCTAAAAGTCTAAGCTGTTAGAGAAGGAAAAACAATTATTTAGTTAAAATATGTTTTTGACACACCCTTCACGAGTAGGTCAAATTCATTTTTTTCATAAAAAATATGACGTGTACAATTTTCATAAATGAGTAGTGTATCCGAGGGCTTCTGCCTACTGTGTTGAACCACCTCATATAAAAGATCAAGCCGTTAGAGAGGAGACAAACTATTTTTTGTTAAATAATGTATTCAACAAAATGTTGTACAATGAAGAATGACCTGAGTGGTTGAGTGGTTCCCCCAAATTGTCACATTGGATACTTGATCATAGAAAACTCCTGCTTTTAGAGCCAGCTGCACAAACCATCAAAACATGGGGAGAAGTTCATTCATTTCCTCGATCAAGACAAAAGCTAAATAAGAACACGAATTATCTCAATACGGTTGGCTGACCTGACATTTTGCCCTATTTTCATCTAATCTAGTCAGAGCGTGGAAATTTTTTGCAGGAATATTTGGAGCATTTTTCAAACAGATCAATGCACTTCAAAGGAAAGAAAAATAATTAGTAAGGCATCAATGGAGGTAAAAAAACTCGGATTCAAGCAAAAGCGTAATATAGTATTACTTTGTATTGCATGGATTCCCCACCACCACAACTTTGACATTCCGGGATGCAACAGCATTGAGAGCTTTTCCCTGTGAAATTTATCAAAAAATATAACTATTTGTTTACGATTTGAGAAACTAAAATTATGAGGATTCATAACATGAAAATGCCTAACATCTGTTGATGTTTAAGAAGAAGAAGACACCTGCTCAGCAAAAATTTGCCCGTTTATGTCTAGTAAGCCGGCCCGTTCCATTCCAGGGCCACGAGGTTTTGCTCCAATCAGAAGTGCCCAATCTGCATCTTGGAACACTTCATAAGCATCGATGCCGATACTCACTTCCCTCAACAAAGGAAACAAGGAGTCCTCAAGTTCCATTGCAACGCCTGAATTTTGGTACAATATTAAGTAGCAGATAAATGCAGTAATTGCAATCTTGAAAACTAAAAATTTTATGTTTAGCGGACAGTGCAGTCAGCTTCCAGCATTTATGTATGACATTGCAGGTGGAAAGTTTACTAGACCATATGAAGTATGAAGAATTTGGTATCAACTCGAAGATTATAGTATAATGACTCTCTCATCAGTTTAAACAAAAATGGTTTTGGAAAATGGCCATAGTTCAACTATGCAAGAAACTACACAATTTGTTGCTCGATAATTCATATTCGCAATCTTTTTGGATGGGATAGTGAGATACACTGCTTAAAAATACCTTCGAGAGCTTCGAATGATCGCTCAGATCCCAATAGTTTTAATGCAATAGGTTGATCTGGTCCAAACACCTCACCAGAAGCTAGCTGCCAAAATAGAACAAGTTCTAATCATAAAGTAAACATCGTGGAGAATTGCAGAGTTTTGTGCTGCTCCTATAGGGACAAAATCCAGAAATTTGGATGTCATAATGATGTTGCAATCATTTCATTATGTTAATCGTCAGAATGACTAATTGTTTTTAACCACATTCTTGGATAGAAGGCAATTTTCTTTTGAATCAAAAAGCCTCCATGTATTTTTATTCCATTATTGTATTATTATAAGCAGCAGGGGATACACACAGCAGGATATGAAGCTTCCATATGTTAAGAATAGGAATTTGACAATTTCATGGGACTAATTGCATTTTTGGCTATTAAGTGATTTCACTTATAAGTAAAAAAGTTCTTAAACAAATAATTATTTTGTTTGTCAGAGTTGGAAATTATATAGTTACTTAATTTACCCTAACCTTACTATCAAAACAACTAACATTGTTTACTTATAAGTAGGAAAAAAGTAACATATTCAAAGATGTTTGGAAACAAAAATTTACCAAGTTGGACGTACTTATAAGCTTAGCCAAACATGAAGTATAGATGCTTACAATGTTTAGGATTATCTCAACTCTAACGATTAAAGAAAAACACTTTTTACCTTGAAAAGGAGATGGTTGGAAATCATTCCAGCTGCACCGGAGACAGCAATATTAATCATTTTCTTCCAAGACTTTGTCTCCTCTTCCTGTGAATATTATAGCAGAAAAAAATTGAATGAACATATTATTAAAAGGAATCCTTGCCCCCTCCAAAATTTAATAGGCACGTTCTTTCTCGTCCCCTTTTCTATCTTTTAATATATTAAATATCTCATAGTTTTATCAAAGCTTCTCTTTCCTGTTCTCCATCAATTACCCAAGGCTTACTATAGGCAAAAGTTCAAAAAGATTGAGTAGAATCACAAAATAAGTAAAATAAAGCCCATGTATTTATTGGAAAGCTTACAGCCATGAGATCATAAGTAAGACAGAAGACTCCATAGCAATCAGGTTTCTTCTTGGGATCCACAGTGTTCACAGCTACTGGTGCTTGAACTTCCCTGAAACAATCCATCAACAAGAATTTTTTAAAAACCAAAATCCCACCATACTGAAACAGTAAAAACAGTTATTATACAAAAAAGAAAAAGCAAAAAGAAAATGGACAAAAGCGAATTTTACTTCGAGGTTACAGAGCAGCATATTCTTGAATTCTGTGGCTGAGGGAGCGGCCTAAGACTGAAACGGCGGCTATAAGAAAGCCGGTTTGACACATAGGAGAGTTGTGAAGAATACTGAAGGTTAATTTTAGTGTGTATATCTGCCACCGCCATTAAACTGTAGCAGCAAAGAAACAGAGAAAAAAATAGCTTGAAAGTAGATAACCGTGTGGAATGGAGGGAGTGAACGAGATGAACAAATGAAAAGAGAGGTAAAAAAGCAAGGAGTGGATTTGAAATGTAGTTTATAAGGCCATACATATGACACTTGTCAATACACTATCTTTGCATCTAATTATCTCATATCTAAAGTCTTCTAATGTTTGGACCTGTGAAACATGATAGAATGCTCTAATACTTTGCTTCTTGCTAGTTGAGTGATGTTTGGTTACGGGAATTGGACAATATTGAAAAATTGGAGTTATAAATTTATTTATTATAGTGTTTAATATTTGATTTAGATATCGGTCAAATACCACATGCAAAGTGAAAATTACTTGGATTTTAATTTTGCTTAAAAGATCTTGTTTTAGAAATTTGGACGAGTGTTTACTGTTTAGTCATACTTTTCAAAGACATTGCTAAAAATTAATGCAACTTCTTGTGTCCAACCTATCTTACTAAGCATCCGAACCAACAAGTTAGTATCGCTCCAACACGGATTCAAGAACAACTTTACTACTAACGTAAAATTGAATCGAAGTGTCAATTTATGAACATTCAAACCCGACCCCGATTTTTATCACTTCCATGAACTACTCTTCCTTCTCACACGTCCCTCAACGTACGGCCTCCAATCATGCTACACTCTTAACACTTCAGTCGACATCTTTGTTCAAACTGTGTTATGTGACGAATAATCTGACCATTTATTTGAATAACAATTATTCAAATCAATGATCAAAATTTTTACACCTCACTTAATGTCAACGATAATGTACAAATAACATTATTCGAGTGTATCTAAAAAATGTAAGGTTGAAGTGAAGGTTGTACACAAACATTTAACACGGAAAAGCACAAGTGCGTTAATTTTGTCTCATAGATAATGAAGATTTGGACTTTTGTCTCGTAGATAATGAAGATTTGGACGAGGAGAAAGTGTTTGATTACATCAATTGAATGCTTCAACATAAAAGCATATTTCTTTTTAACAATGTTAATCTTTTAAGATGGATTTCCAATTTCAAATGTTAATATATAATTCATCGAATATACATTTTCACATTGTAAATGTCTATTGAATGTTGTTTCTAATTTTTCGTAGCATATTGCTACTAGAAGTAACCTTAACAAAATTAACAAGATTTAAGCATAATTATTTAGTGAAAAAAGAAACTAATCGAAAATCAAATTGCTTACACCGTTAGATCATCCAACCATTACATCTTAATCCTAAAATCCATAACCAACCAAGCATAATAATAATGTCTGTTTCGGGCAGTACCAAGTCAACAAATGGCACTCATAGCAATAGCATGAAAACATAATAATTTTGGGATTCAATGGGGAAACTAACAGAAAAGAGAGAATAATTTTATTTTCCGAACAAGAAATTAGTACAACACGAAGAATCTAGTCACGATCTGCTTCTTCTATGTCTTCATCCTCCGGAACTCCACGAAGATAGAGAACATTGTTACATCTGCAGAAGAAATAATCAAGCAATAAAGTTATGAATTATTTTATTGGTAAGAGTTGGGAATAAATTACTTATTTTGACAGTAAGGTAAGATTTAATTTTCCAAAGTTTAAGAATAAGTTATCCAAATATGCTTGGAAAGAAAAAGTTACCTACAAGTTACTTTTAACTTAGAATAGCCAACATGCCCGAGAATGTTTGGAAACAAAAAGTTAATACATTTAACCTTTTTTTTTTCAAGATTAATCCAAACATACTCTTATAGTCAACAACCCTGTTTTATTAGAAATGTTGTATTTAATAATACCGAAATAAATATATTAAATATAGAAGAAATTTAAAGAGTGCAGAATTCTGAAGGCATTGTTTAATTATATGTATGCCTCCATTTGGGAAGATTTTATGAACAGTTTAATTTATAAATAAATATAAATGAATAAGTAGATACTACTTGTGTATCAATTGGAATGTGCAGTTAAAAATGAAGTTTGAACATTTATAAATTATTTATAAATTTCGCTAAACGGAGTCTAAAACCCACTTCTGTGGCTGAGGGACCTAATATATATAGAATGCCATATCTTCAAATCATATATATATATCGATTTACCCTGTTTCTAATTGGATGGAAACTGAATGGAACTAGCAAGAAAGAAAATGCATAGTCGTGCAATCCATCATTAAAAAATGATATAAATCCAATCCATGTCTGTGCTTAGGGACCTACTTTATAGACGGCACAAAGGAATAAATGCAGTAGATTCAAGTGAGTGGTGGGCACGGTTTACTTCTACTTCCTTTCCCTTCTATTTTCTCTTCCTACTGAACACCAGAAACAACTCTCCTCCTAATTAACACTAATTCTACCCCAACGAATACTTGCTTGTATCACATATGCACAGTTGCTCGGTGTTCAAGGAGATAAGAAGCAAGGACACATAATTTATGTGAACAGTATTTCCGATTATTTTTCTTCCTTAGCCCATGTTTGGTACACATTAAAATTTTCATTTTCATTTTCATTATTCTACTCATTTTCAACCACACATTCTTCAATAAAATAATATTTTACATCACATCAATACTTTTCCTTCTTTTTTAACCACACATTTTTTATCAATCTACTATTCTAGAATACATTATTCCAAAATAATGCGGCTCAAACACACTCTTAATCTTCATTTCACCAAATTAGACCAAGTTCAAGCACATCTCAAAATCCTGTGAAGAAGAGCAGAACATTACAAGTCCCACTTCACATCTTTGTTTTTTGAAGTATCAAAAACAAGACCTTCTAACAAGTATACTCCGAAAGTGGATGGCAACAGTATTTCTCTCTTTCTTGTTTTGAGTGTTTACTACTGTAGAAACAATCCCAGCCATTCAGAAAGATCGACCACCATAATCTCTTTCTAACTCATAGGGTATTAAGTACCAATTACCAGGATCTACATCCTCAAACGACACTAAGCTCAAGCACATCAAAATCCTATGAAGAAGACCAGAACATTAAAAGTTCCATTTCACATCTTAGCCTTCTGAAGTATCAAGAACTAGACCTTCTAACATGTAAACTTCCAAAGAATGCATAGCAACATCATTTCTCTCTTTCTTGTTTTAACAAACCCACTCATTCAGAAAGATCGACACCATAATCTCTTTTTAACTTGAAATGAAAAAGTACCAATTACCAGGAACACACCACAACGTCCAGAAGAAGAATCTCAGAATAGAACAGACAACGAAAACCAAAAAAATTTATGGATGGCATTGAACCGACAGTGTGAAAGTAAAAGAAAGAACATCTCAATGAGTGCTTAATAAATCTGAAAGCAACAGATGCCAAATCATTATAGTTTTCTTCTTTCAATTTCTTTGAAAAAATGCAACCATGGTCTATGGTTCCATTCCAACAATCTTTGAATGCTTTAACCAACTACAAGTATGTTAAATATGTACTAGCACACATCAAAATATGACAATCCTGATACGGGGATTATAAAACTCGTAATATTCAGGGAATGATGTTGTAATAGAAAAAATGAATGGTCTTATCTGACTACGAGTACCTGATTAAGATTTCTCCAAGACTTCCACTGAATTGTCCATCAATGTATTCTTCAGCGTTTGCCAGCTGCCAAAAATATTTCACATCAATCAAAAAATAGGCCTCAAATATGTACTGAACAAGGAGGACAAAATCTTCCTTGAGGTACTCTCGCTCCCCTCATTTTTATTTATATACATGTTAAATATCTTTTCATTTTCATTAATTTGTTATGTTAAATATATTATACCTACTGTGCAGTTTTACATGATTAGTGAGTAGGTCAATGAATGCTGCAATAGTCAACAAAGCTTTATAAGATCACCATATTTAAGATTAGAACATAATTGTTATAACTGATTATAGAAACATGAGTTTAATTAGTCAAATTATTAGTGAACAAGGAAAATATTATCTAGATTAGTGCATAGATTGACCTTGAAACAACGATGATTAACTACTAATGAGTACACAGATATTCAGCATGTTTGGGTGTGCTTAAAGCCCAATGGCGGTATTTTGGCAGCACCAAGATTGTACAACTTTCATATGTTACAGCATGAAAATGACAAAAATGATTGATTATATTATACAATTTTATAGTCCTATATACATACTTGAGGTCAGAAACATGTTATGATTTGAATAAGAGTGGAGATTACATTATCAATTTGAGGTTAGTTCCCATTAGGTTACAATGAGATAACACTGTTGCCAAGTAAAAACAAAGATAAATTTAAGCTTAGACAGAGAATATTTTGCCCTTAACGCTTAGACATCATGAAACTTCAAAGACAACACCCAACACAAGACCAAATAGGTGACCCAATAAACAAAAATCTAAACGCATATGAATAGGAATATAAATAGAAATACCTGCAAGTTCATGTATGAATCCACAGAGACAAGAAAACCTGAAAGGAAATTTCAAATGAAAAATAAAAAAAAATTGATCTCATTATTAACTAGACAAATGGGATATAATTATGCGTATCACTAGTCACACGTACTATATAAAAAATTAGAAATTAATTATGGAACACTACCTTTGTATTCCATTCCCCACTTGAGTTTTACCATGACAGGCTTCCCAGTCAGATTGTTCAAGAAAGGTTTGGGATTGACAGGAACAGTCTAAAAGTATAACGAATAAAGAAATTTCAGAACACCACCAACTTATTTTATAGGGAACTAAGAAAATTACTTCAGAATGCACTAATCAAAAGACAATCAATAATTAAAAAAAAAATGTTCTGTTTCACAAACAGCAAAATTCAGCTGTGATAACATACCATATCTCATCCCAGGCAAAAATAACTAGTAGATGAAAAAATCAATTACAAATATTAATCAATGAAATGATAGAACTGTCAGGAGCTCAATATTCCTGTGAAGTTTGTAAACTGAAAGCAACAACATACAAAAGTAGTCCTAAATGGTGGTTGCAATACAAAAGTTTCAAACGTTCTCTGACACAGCCTTCTTATGTAGCAGAGCTAAAATGTTTATAGAAGACAAGGAAGAACAAATTTTTCGATCTCCCTAAGTACTCGAAGAACAGGGCTCAAGTACTAGAAGTCCACATTCCCCAACCCTTTTGAATGACATAATGGACTTTCAAAAAATTCTACAAAGCTGGCCCCAGCTCCTGTTGGCAAAACACTAGAAACCAGAAATGCCAAGCTGTTACGTGCTTACACATATATATTTAAATACTCCATGCTCAAGTAAACACAAAAGTGCAAAGGTTCAATGAACTTCGACTCATCAGCCTCAACACAAACCAATAATGTAACTAATAAAAAATATTTAAACAAAATTGTTCTTACAGTAGTAAACCGTAAACCATCTAAAAAATCCATGATAAAATATTCTAACAAATTAAATGTATTATTTGCAACTAGAAAAGTTGACGTGGTGTAAAAGAAAAGGCAAGAGTGAGGAATACTCACCTTACCCACCATAAGGCTCATGCCTTGAGGTGTGCCTCAGTAATTCAACATGTAAGCCTTGACAAGGGGGCTGTAAGGCTCCTAATGAATACCTCACACAAGAAGCAACTAAGGCTCAAATCTCAGGACTTTCGAAAGCGCTGCACCAGACAAAACGGGCACAGAGGGGAAAATAAAAGGTTCAAGTACTATCCTTTCCCCGCATATCCCACCATCCTAATTCAGTTCGCAGTAACACATCCGTGAATTCCAATATCACTCGCACTGAACCCTGGAGCAACCTATTTAGCTGGAACTTTCGAGACTCTAAATTAACTGTTGTGGACCTAATTCTCAAATCAGTAACTCCAAAGGCAAGTTGCACAAACCCCAACTAAAAGTTCTTGATTACATTAACTCACACGACACCCTTTAGTATTGCAAATCAGCACAACAATCCAATCCCAGAATTCGAAAAAACCCTTTTCTTTTAACACGAACTACAGCAAAGCCTATATTGCCTTGGGTCGAAGTTATAGTTTGTACCAAAAAAATGCTAACACCAGTTCATTTTTGGAATTGCAAAACGACCAAATAATTCCAAGAGTTATGCTACTTGGCGCGGGTTGGTGACCGGGCCAAGTGACGGGGGGCGCGTGTCCCCCCCTATTGGAGGGGCGGCTGCCCAGCTTTATTGTAATTCTAAACTGCAGAGAAAAGAAAAGCAGCAAATTGTCTAGCAGTCCTAAAATAGGCAGAATCCCCACGAAGTCTCGAGAGACCAAACTACAAAAAGTAAAAAGAAAATCTTGTACGAATAAAAGCCAAAATTCTTTCTTTAACTCACTATTTAAACATCGTTAAACTACAAATCAAACATGAAGCCCATACTCATGACAAGAATCTAAGTTTAGTAAATGCGGAGGAGCACTGACGAGTACTTACAGCCATTGGAGCGTTTCTGATGGAGGGAAGACGAGAGGTGAAATTTCTCTTGTGCAAGTTTTGTAGTTTCGAGTAGATGTAGGGTTTTGGAGGGAGCAAATTGGGGTTTGTTATCGGTTTATTTTATGGTTATTCTCTGTTTGGCTGAGCTAAAAAATTGATAAATATTTAAGCAGCTGTTTGATATTTTAGTAGATTTTGATAAAATGTGTATTTGAAAAGTCACGAGTTAAAATCAATAATTAATTTTAAAAACACATTTTATTACACTTTCAAGCACATATTTAATTAATATTAATTAAGATTTACTAAAATTTTATTTTTAACAAAATTAAATAAGGATATATTTGCGTATCCTACGCACACTTAAAAAATGTTGAGCAAATTAGAGCGGATTCTCCATTCCTTTTGTGAAAATGGCTCCTCATTTTTTTGAAAGCGTGGCTTTAATTCTCAATTTATTTATTAACGTTGTAAGATTGGATCACCACATGATGAAAATCAAAATTACATGTGAATTTCTTGTTAAGAGCCTATTTGGTAACCATTAAAATTCAATTAAAATTGAAAATATGGTCGTTATTAGGTCTCATCTGTCTAATAAAAGTCAACAATAACGACTAATTTTCCAATTTTAATCCGATTTTAATCTCTACCAAACAGACTCTAAAAATTAGGAAATTGGTACAGAAATTCGAAACAGAGAATACAGATTTAAAATTGGAAATACACACACGAGCGCACGCGCACAAGATGATGTACAAATTCTGTAAGTTATTCTATGTACTTGGGGTATAACTCGTTAGGAAAATACGAAGTGGTTTGAAAATTTTGCCTTCAACTTGAACCTAGGTGAAAATCGCCTAAAATTTGAGCATCCACATCGATTCTTGTCACGCCGGAATCTAATCTCATAAGTTAAATAAGTTTGGGGTAATCAAAATTTCATTTAATTTTTACAACTGGGTTAAAATTCAATGGCCCGATTTCAACTAGGATGAAAGTTTAGTGATCTCTAGTGTTATTAATTTGCTGAACAAGATGGACCGTTAACATTCCATTAGTTTTAACAGTAACAGACGGGGAATTCTGATTAGCAAGTTACAAGAATCCAAACCGAGTGGCTTGATTGCTTTTAACTTAAAATTTAGTAGTTTGGTTGCTCCAAGTTGAAGTTTAGTGACCCAATTACAACTAAAGTAAAAGTTAAGTGACCTCCAGTATAATTAACTGAAAACCTGTAAATTTGCTAAGTAGAATAATGTGAGTAGTTTATTTTTTAATTTCAAAATTTATTTTTACAGAATGTCGGACATTAATTTAAATTCTAATTACTTATTTTGGTGGTATAAAGGTTAAAATCCTTAGTTGAAGCTCGAAATAAGTTACTTTTCAATTAAAATCTGCAACAAGACACATTAATGACCAGACATCGGTAGAATATTGGGATTTTAAACCAATGGTAGCAGGTTCTGGTCGTGCTATACCGAAATGGAAAATGCTATCCCATAGGGGTGTCCATAATGCATTTTCCCATAGGGGTGTTGACAACCCATACCGAAACTAGTCTTACGTTAATGACAGAACAAGCACGCCTGCTACATTCATATATTACAATCAAAACAAACTATACTAAAAGCCTAAAACTACTAATCTAAAAGCCTAAAACTACTAATCTAACCACAGCAGAAACGCAGAGCACGAAAGTTTTGAAAAGAAAAACACCTTATTTAGTCCAAAACTTCACAAAAGCCAACAGGAATGCTATAAGTAGAGCCCAAAGAGCATTAGTTTCAGGTGCAGAAGTTTTCTTTGACGCTCCTTCTGATGTTTCCCTGCAAAAAAACATGCAGAGTGGAAACTTATTAGAGATGTCCAAAACACTCCACAAAGCACGAAAATCTGGGGAAAATGAGTTCATGAAAGGTAAAACATTTTCATACTGACTGTGAAACATGAAGAGGTGCTTCATTATGCTTTTCCATTACTGCAGTGGACTCCGTAGAAATCAACTGTTCAGGAGAGTCGCTGGCCTGCAAAAGCACAAGAGACTGGATGTAGATACAAAATTACAAATACAATCCCAGAGCTTCAATTCCAGTACCACAATGCTAGTTCTTTTTATTATCCCAGTATTCCCGTTCAATAAGTCTATCAGTCCCCATATATGATTTTCGACCATGTTTATACATGTGATTCAAGAAATCTGTTTTGACCATCAAATACTCCAGAAAAAAATTGAATCAAAAGACTTAAATGTGCAACTCAGAGATATGTTCTAAAATATACTATGTATGTTTCTAAAGAACAGAGACGAGGAAAAAGACAGGTGACATAAAGAACATATAAAGACACACAAGACATGGATATGATACAACACGAACATGTTGACATGTAATTTTCCAAGAATGTAAGAAACAGGGACCTCTATTAAAGTTAGGCAATAATATTTTTTTTAATCATGCTTTTTTTTTTCTTCAATAAAATCAATACCCTTTTTAGCTTTGATTTTGAATTTTGGAAATGAAATCTTTTGAATATGAGTGACTATTTGTTGTACTTTTTATCACTAGCGAGATGGTATAAATATTAATGCATTAAAAATTGCATAGAATAGATTAAAAAAAAATCCCATTGTATTGATTCTTTCACACAACCGTTTAATAATTAAAACTTTATATTCCAAAATTTATCAATCAGGCTTGTCAGGTCCTAGATGTGCTATGAATGTACTGAGCGTGTCACAAATCAAAAACACAGATGTATGGCATGCTACATGGCGTGTCAAGAATGTCAAAACAACGTTTATAGAGTAGGACACACCATGTGGCATGTTAGACACATGTTCCTGAGTGTTCGAGGAGTATCAGTGTCCCATACTGTTGGACACGAACATGGACATGCCACTCTAGGAGAAAGAGTCATGTTTCCTTAGAGAAGATTGCATACCAATTTCTCACTCCCGATTAGAGAAGACAAGAATTGCCTTCTACTACTTACCGTGGTTCCATCAGACAAGGAGTGCTTGACTTCAACGTCTCTAATGCGGTGGATATCAAGTGCAGTAGCTTCATCTGTTCCACAGCAATTTGAACTTTCCAAAGACAGGCCTTTGTGTTTCAGTGGTTTTCCATCCCCGAACTCACTGTTCCCTTTCAATGTTGAACTGGGAAACTTTTCATCTACCTTTTCATTTATCAAACCAGAAAAGCTTTCAAAACATGTTCTGCCATGTTGAGTTGCTCCATATCTCAAAGCTCCAGTGACATCACTTGATTTACTAGATCCTACATCTTCATCATGAGTTGTAGAAAGAGGCGTCATTGGGAATTTCTCCAAAACCACATCAGCATTAACAGGAGATGTTGCAGCTTCAGACTCTTTCAGTTCTTCGGCTCCATCGTTCTCTCTACCCGGACTCTCCCTCACTACTGACTCCATACCTACTAGCTCTTCATATTCTTTGGTTTTTCTTTCAAGTATTCGATCAACATATAAAATTTGCTCATCACTAAGTCTCTTAGTCCCTGGTTCAGAAACTTCCCCACTAAATCGTGAAAATTTTTGCCGATCACATTCTTGATGATTTCCATGCCCAACACTACTGTTAACAATTTGTTCATTCTCAAACTCCTGACTCTTAGGTTGAGAAAACTGCTTACTATCTTTTGAGACATCTTCCACGCTGGTATCTTGAGGAATGAGTGCACCATGTTTTGTACTACGTTCATCTGATCCATTGTTTTCCTGAACTGCCTGACTATGCCCATTCACATCATTATCCAATGCAAAGGACTCGGGTCCACGGAATGTCCCATTAGAAATAGAAATGTGCTTTTCAGTTGTAACCCGATGATCATCAGGTGTGATATCAATTACAGCATGGGCTTTATCTGATAAGAAATCAATCTGGGGTTGAATAGAAATTGATCCCAGCGGGTAATGTTTCAGAAACTCAGAGTTGTTATGCTCCTTCAGAAATGACTTAGCTGGACCAAGCACTTTGTTCTCTTGAATAATCTCTCGAACAATTTTTCGCACTGTATAAAAAGATCCGCCAACTTCTTTGTGAGTGAGATTAAGTGATGGAAAATTCCCATTATTCGATTTCTGATATCTGCAAGCATTCAAGGAATAAACTAATCTTAGTGGCAATGTACACTAAAATCAAAACAAGGAAGCGAAGAAAACACAAGGATATAGAATGATCAAATACAAACCACATAAAGAGTGGCAACATAGCAATCAGTTTTGGAGGTGCAAACAAAAGTCCCACATCTGCTAGACATGTGGGTGGACTGGGGTTTACAAGGGAGTTGGGCTACTCCACTCTATAAGTTACTTTTGGGATGGAACCCCATGTCCCACAAGTGGTAAAGATCCATGCCATAGGGAAGATATAAATTAAGTTTATGTACCCTAAATAAACACTCCAACCGTCCAACTACCACGCCCTCATGCTAATTGTTACTCTTGCATGAAATAAAACATTAATCTTCTCAAATTCTCATATTAAAAAGTTAGCAGTTCAATCAGATTTGCTACATTCACATTGTGTCAAGATCTGCTTGCTGGCTTAGAATAACTACAATACAAGTAAACTGTGCACCTATATTTGACTAACTGTCTAATGGTTCATACACTGTTTGACTAGGGTATTTTAAAACTGCTCAACTCATGCAATCACATAATTGTTATACACAAGAAGGATTATATAATAACAGAAGCTTGCTATTTGTTAAAAATGGGTGTTTGTGATGGTTTGCAGGTTGAAGCATCCTGAGAGTCAACAGAAAATAGAGGAATAACAAATTAATTGAGGAGCATGTAAGACTAGAGAAAAGTAATTGACCTTTATAGTGTTAGTTGTTTTGAAAGCATTTATTACTTCTAACTTACATATTTCCAACTTTGACCAATAAATAAATTGTTTACTTTAAAACTCACTTATTTACTTATAAGTAAACGATTTAAGCTTAAACAAACACGCTCTTGATGATGATTAAGGTCACAAATACACGATCATCAGGGGTAGAGAAATTACTTATTTATGAAAGATTCAACCATTTCCTTCCTTTCTTCTTTTGAACGTCTGATCCTCGACTTCCTCCCTCTCGAGTCATCGTTCACAGCAAGGGCAAATGTTTGCCCAACCCAGCCGCCCTTAGTCACATGCATGGTTAGTGCAGCAAACCTGCAAATATGAACTCAAAACTGTGACATGTTCCTTTTACTTATAAATTTCTCGAATGGGTGTCTGCCTATGCGTGGTGTGTGTGTGTGTGTGGACAAGAATAATCGGGTGCAACACACACACACAAATGTTGCATATGATCGAGAGTGTTACTGCAAAATCTTAGCATTCTTCACTAGATTTGAATCATTGATTTCAGAAAATAAATGAATTGCAGCACAAGCAAAAGAATTAACTGTATCAGATGACAGACACATAACAAATAAAGTGCAGTAGCATTTTAATTAAAAAATAGAAGAAACAAGAAATAGTGAGGCAGCTAAAGTACCAATATGGAATAACGAACGAACAAAAAAAAAACAAAAACAAAAAATTATATATATTCACTGGCGGGACGAAGAATGTCATGTACACCGCAACTTCCAAACCGAAGAAAATAAACAATCAGATCAGGGCCACTAAGAACAATAATATTTTGCTCATACAAAAAAAAAAAAATCAAGGAAATCATAAAGTAGCTAAAACACATAAATTTATTGATGCAAAAATAAATAAAGAATCACTTGAAGAAAAACTTACCCACAATTGAATAACAGCTGAAATCGATATTCCAAAAAAGCAGCTTAAAACGGAACGCACCTTTACCTGCGTTACATACATATAGAGGGAAAGAAAAACCCTACTGTCCACTAAGTGAGCAACAGGAATCCATTGAATGTTGTAATCGGATTGGTGCTAAAAGTAAAGGCAGGCAGATTGTTGAATATTTTAAAGGGCATTGGGAGCACATTTTCCTTATTGAATTGAATTACGGTACAGATCAATAAAACCTAACTCTGATTTACGCGAAAATCATGCTATCTTTTGTTGATCTATATAACATTCATGGGATGAAGATTTATGTATGACTTTGTGTCGCCAATATTGGATTTAACTGATGATCCGAGTACATATTTTTGTATCTTTTTGGATTTGGATTAATTCTGTCTAGTTGTCGAGATTCAAGTTATCATTTGTTTTCTATGGTAAGTTTGGTTTATATTAAAATTTTCATTTTCAATCGCATATTTTTTAATAAAATAATATTTTTATCACATCAATAACTTTTTCTTCTATTTTAATCACACGTTCTCCATTAATCTACTATCCTAAAATGCATTCTTTTAAAATAACGTGGTTCAAACGCACCATAAAATTTGAAATTCAAATATATATCCATTTGGATATTAAGCCCATTTTTTTAAATTGATTTTGTGAAAAGTTTTTTTTTTTTTTATGAGTGTCTATTAAAAAGTGGAACCCCGAGTACAAATTTTTTTTACAGAAAACATACAAGAATTTGAAGTGAAGGGAAATAATTGAAAGATTGGAGGAAGAAAAATACACACAGACAGAATTGATACATTCAAATTTCTGGCAAAAATTCCTATACTAGAGAATTTTTCTAAAAAGTGTGGGATTTTTTTTTTTTTAATTTATTTATGTGCAAAATTATTTTTGGAAAGCAAGTATGGGGCAAATTGGAACTCAACCGGGAACCAAATCGGTCTAAAGGATTATCATTTAAGCCCATGTTTGGCGTAAATTAAAGTCGAATTTTTAGTAATTTTTGATAAATTTGATGATGTATACTTTTGAAAAGTTATGGATTTAAAATACAATTATAATTAATTATTGATTTTAACTTTAAAATTTTAATAAATTTTAATCAACATCAAACAAGTGTTCCGTTGACAATGATGATGCTGAACTAAATCGTGAATTCATTTAATAAAAGTAAAAGGAATGCATCATGATATGAAAGAAATCATGATTTCGTCTCTACCTTTGATTTGTACAAAGGAAAAGGCAAACCTAGCCCCAGTTTAGCCCCCATTACCCTCCATTTAATTATAATTCATTTATCTCTTTTCTTATCAATCAGTCGTTTTACAGTACAATAATATTACATCTAAACTCTTTTTCCTTTTTTAACCACATCAAAACGGGGTCAAATAGATAAAACACATGTATAAAGATAGATTGACCTCCACCTCCTGATCCGGCCTCTTGTCTTCTTCTTTTGGCTGATCCGCACTTTCTCGTCACACAACCTTCCCCTCAATTATTTTGGCTATGGCCTATGTGGTACTCAGTAGATTTTTTCAGTTTTGGATATTTCGATAAGAGTTCACTGTAAAGGCCCCATGAGCGAAGATCCATATTGTCCAAGCCAGGCTATCAGAATAAGAAAGGCCTTTTGAACAACATCAACATGAAACTTGTAAAATATGCTGCCTTTCTTACAGCAATGGACCAAAATTCGGGGCCTCTGAACGTAAAAGAATGTCTCCCTTCTTACTGGCAATGCCCTCATTTATTATGAAAATGTCTTCAAGAAGTCCAAAGTTCCACCTGATTACTGGGGCTTTTATTTTTTTGGTTGAGGTAGATTTTTGGAACCCTCCAAACAGAAGGTTGGCGGATGAGGGGAAAACCTGGCTGTAGAAATACACTTAGCAGAGGCCACTTTCAACACAGAGAGTGGCTAATAATATCCGAGCAGTATATCAATTTTCGGTCAATCTCCTTCCACCAATTGCCCAAAAAAAAAAAAAACATTGGTACATCTTCGACGAACCTGCATCATAAAACTTCTTCTTTGTGGGGGTACTGCCTAATGCTTCTTTGCATTTCGTTCAACCATATCCTTTCAGGTACTAAATGGCGAGACGTATTGATATAAAAGTTGATAGGATCCAGAACATTTAAACTGGATTTAGCGAACAGAGAGCTCTTTTCTTTGTTTTCTTTTTCCCCCGTTCACTTCTTCAAATGATCATTTCTTCGCAAGGAATGAATAACCATACTCACAAAAACCAATCTGGTCGAATAACACTACAAACAATGGCCGCAATACTGTTATAGCCAGCATTGATTCTTTCATGATGTAAATTCCCTCAGTCAATAGAGCAATGCCATTGATGGACAAATATTTCATTTCATGCATATCAATTAACTGCGAACCCTTTCGTCCATAATGTCATATTGCCGCAATGTATGTGTTGGCTTCAAACTGAGTTAGAAACAAGCAAAAAGACAGTCTCCAACTCATTGAACTTGGTAGAATCGCAATGCGCCAACACTTAAAAAATGTGGAATCAAGTCCAGACCTATAACTCTACAAAACTGCAACCAGGTATCTTTCGAACTCCTCTCTCGCTCATTTTGTCCCTTAAATGTGATACCTCCAACCATCGATTTGCTTCTGCATATATGTTGGACAAAAGGACATAACTACCAGCACTGTGAGGCTCAAGCTCAAAAAGTCGATTTGCTACTTCCTCAGCTAAGTCAGTGTCACAATGTAGCTTACAAGCCCCAAGAAGAGCACCCCAAGCACCAGCATGAGGCTCCACGGGCATCGACTTTATGAGCTCGTAAGCGGCCTTCAGCTTTCCTGATTTACCTAGAAGGTCGACCATACATGCATAATGATCGGGAGATGGACTCAGAGAGTATTCATTAATCATTATGTCAAAATAACGAGATCCATCATCAACAAGGCCTGCACGTGTACATGCTGCTAAGATTACTGTGAATGCCACACCATCAGGCCTTAGCCCTTCATCTATCATCCTATCAAACAGTGCAACCGCTTGAACACCATTCCCATGAATAGAAAACCCCTGTATCATGGAACAAAACGAAATCAAATCACGTTTAGGCATTTTCTCAAACAAAAAACTCGCTCTTTCCATATTCCCACACTTAGCATTCATATCCACAAGAGCCGCAGCAACATGAGCGCGTCCAAGATCGAACGAGTTGTTATTTATGTAAGAATCAACCCATTTTGCAAGCTTTAGACACCCCAATTGGGAACAAGCAGACATCAAGCTCACCATTATAAATTCATCTGGCCTAACATTCATAGCCCACAGTTCGCCAAAAACTTTCACAGCCTCATTGGACTTCCCATTCTGCACATACCCTGATATCAATGCAGACCACGAGAACAAATCCTTCTCTGATAACTCATCAAACAACAACCTTGCAGCAGCCATGTCACCAGCCTTGGCATACCCATCAATCATTGTTGTAAAAGAGACCTCATTTCTCTCAGGCATCTTATCCAACAACATCCTAGCACTCTTTAATTCACCCAACCTCACCAACCCCTTAATCATGGCATTCCACGTAGCCAAGCTCTTTACAGGCATTTCATCAAATAGATATTTCGCCTTGAACAAATCTCCAGAATTTAAATATCCAACCATCATAGCCGTCCAAGAGACCTCATTTGTCACGCTCATTCCATCAAACACCTTGCGTGCAGAGTTAATCTCCTCACACTTACCATACAAATCAATCAAACTGGAGCCCACAAACACATCACCCTCCGTCCCATACCTCACACTCAACCCATGAATAATCCTTCCTTCCCTCAAAGCGTTTGCATTAGAGCAAGCTTTAATCAAAGAGGGAAAAGTATACTTATCAGGACCCACAGTTGACTCCCTTTTCATTCTCTTAAAAACAAAGAAACACTCATTAATCTCAGAATCCTCACATTGGGCTTTAATCAGATTATTCCAAAGATAAATATTGGGGCTAATAACGCGGTTAAAAATGCTGGTGATGTACTTAAGGTTGGTGGGCGGAAATTGATTGCAAAGAGATATGAATTGTGTAATCAAGAAATGGTCTTGCTCTAAGCCTGTGTAGATGATACGGGCATGCACTATGTTTAGTTCTTTAATGGTCTTGCAGGCTTTTAACAAGGATGGTATTGGTAATTGGAATGGTGATGATCGTCCCAGTGCAGAGAAGAAGCTCATCGGCGACTATAATAGAGAGCATTTGGAGCTGTTTCCGTCCGAGATTGGTGGGTGAGAAATTGTGACAAAAGAAGAGTTAAAAGGACCAGTTCCAATAGCCTATTTGTAGTGTGGGAAGAAATAGTACATCTTAGCGTGTATCCTTTCATCTACTTTTTTTTTTTGATCAGTAAAATGAATTATATTAGCACAAAACTTTGTACAGATACTCCGGGTATACCCGAGTGAATCAAAAATACATTTACAAAAGATGACACATGAACAGAGCCATGCCCAAGTGGGCAACAAAAGTAAGGACCCAACAAATCACTCAACACATTACAAGTGACTCAAAAGAAATCAAAACATTTGGATACAAAGAGAACATTACTTTGTATACATGTGTTTTAATTCGTTTGACAACGCTATCAATGTGAGGCCTCATGTTTTCAAAAACTTTCCTGTTTCTTGTTAACCAAATGTAATAAACTGTGCAA
The DNA here is from genome assembly GCA_903798355.1 of Fraxinus baroniana. NCBI lineage: Eukaryota > Viridiplantae > Streptophyta > Magnoliopsida > Lamiales > Oleaceae > Fraxinus > Fraxinus baroniana. The sequence continues at coordinate 18,448 of CAIGRO010095499.1, read as the reverse complement.
GCAAGAGCTATTTTCTTTGCTTTGTTGCGCCAAGACGTACCCCTTGCTTCTTTTTTCAGCCACTTAAGTGCACTAGCCATAGTTGTCATTTCTCGAGTGATTCCAATCCAATCCTTGATTCTGTTCCAGACTCTCGAAGAGAATTCACAAGCAAAGAAAAGGTGGCTGTTTGTCTCTTCGTGTGCGTTGCAAATGCAGCAGCTACGGTCAATGTCAAGGAATTGTAGTCTATCTTTAGTGTTAAGCTTGGACTGAGCACCCAACCAAAGTATGAAGGAGTGCTTAGGCGTGATGTAGTTCTTCCAGATGATATTTGCCCAGCAAACGGCAGTACCTTTTGGCCGAAGCAATTCATAAACCTTTGTCAAGCGAGAATCATTTCCATCCGTTCCCAAAATCTGTCCCAGAACCTGTTCTGTTGGAAGTACAGCTAGCTGGCCAGCCGAATTAAGCCCAGAAACCCGCTTCAGAACATCTCTGATTTCAATTAATTTCTTGAAGAGTGGCGAATGGTCCTTCTTTACCGAGATCTCCCAGATGTTATCCCTCTTAAGAAAATATTGGTGCACCCAACGAACCCAAAGTGTGTCCTTTTTAAGGTGAATATCCCACAGCACCTTCGCCAAAAGTGCAGAATTCCATGATTTCAGGTGTCTAAAACCAAGCCCTCCCTCGCTTTTAGGCAAGCAGACATTATTCCAGGCAACTAGAGGCTTCTTAGAACCCCATAAGAAGATACGGCAGAGGCTGGTGATTCTGGAAATGACAGTGGCTGGGATAGGTAATAGAGAAAGCCAAAAACATTCAACACCTTGAAGCACCGCTTTGACCAATTCGGCTCTACCCGCATACGATAAGGAAGAGCATGTCCAAGAACTTATATAAGCTGAAATTTTATCCAAGAAGGGGGCATAGCAACTGACCTTAAGTTTCTCAGAGGCAAGTGGAATGCCTAAATATCGAAAGGGCATAGTACCCTTAGGAATATTAGCAAGTTCTTGAATATCCTCATAATCTTGTCCATGAACACCAGCCGTAAATAAGCTGGATTTCAGGTTATTCATTCTTAACCCCGAGGCATTCCCGAAGTTATCTAAGCATTCCATCAAAATTTTGACCGAAGGCACATCTCCTCTAGCAAAAAGCATAAGGTCATCCGCAAAAGCAAGGTGTGTAATTTTCAATGGACCACATTTGGGATGGAAATTGAAATCATTCTCATGTGTGGCAGCTTTGAGCATTCTAGAAAGGTATTCAATACATAAGACAAATAAGAATGGTGAAAGTGGATCACCTTGTCTCAATCCTTTTCCCCCTTTGAAGAATCCATGAATGCCTCCATTAAGAGCCACGGAGTATGTAGTAGTGGTAACACATTCCATAATCCATCCTATGAAAATAGATGGAAATCCAAGCCCCTCAAGCATTTGTTTTAGGAAATTCCAGTCCACCGAGTCATATGCTTTGCGTAGGTCCACTTTGAGTAAGCATCTAGGGGCGACCCGTTTGCGATTGTATTGTCTCAAAAGTTCTTGCGCAAGATGAATATTTTCTAACATACTCCTTCCCTCTACAAAGGCGGATTGAGCTTGATCCACAATGGTGCCTAAAACAGGCCTCAATCTAGTCGCAATAATCTTTGCTATCACTTTATAGAATACATTGCAGCAAGAAATGGGTCTGTAGTCCCCAACCCCGGTTGAATGATTTGATTTTGGGACCAAAGCAATTACTGTATGGTTAACTTGCTTAAGGAGGGAGCCCGAAGTGAAGAATTCCTTCGTTGCCTTAGTAAGAGTGTGTTTGGGAGAGATTTTAATCAAGATTTTAATCAAAATTCTAGCCGTTAACTATCAAATCAACCAATATTTTTGACTTTCCCTCTCACACGTGGGGTGCACAAGTTGACTATAACGGCTATAATTTTGATTACAATCCCTCCCAAACACACTCTAAAATCATCCCCAACGACTCCCCATGCCTTCTTGAAAAAACAAGATGTATACCCATCCGGCCCCGGTGATTTTTCATCACCAATATCAAAAATAGCTCCTTTAATTTCCTCATTAGAAATTTCCCGGATAAGCGACATGCTCTGCTCCGGAGTAACAATGGGCCCTTCACTAAGAATACTCTGCTCAATAGGTACATTGGGACAGCTAACTCCAAGTAGGTTCCTATAGAATTTAGTGAATTCAAAAGCAACCTCATCTTGTGAGTTAGTGAAACTCCCATCCTCCTTCAATACTTTGGCTATGAAGTTCCTTCTAGTGTTTCTTTTCACCATGTCATCCTTTCATCTACTTTTACTTTGATTTCTAGTTGCGTGATAAATGAGACATAAATTTATTACGGCCCATTATTGTTATTCGATTAAGAATATTATTAACTTTAACTCGATAAAATACGTATTTTTCGTTTGTTCGACACTTAATTCACAATTATATTATTTGATCACGATTTCTTGTACTTGCGAGTTTTCAAATGTCACTATTTTGAAAGGGTATATTTGGAAATGAATTTTTAGATGATAATTTATTAGAGCATGTTTGGATCAGATTAAAATCTAATTTTAATCTAAGTCAAACTCAAACAATCAATATCAACAACATTTTTCATGTGTCTCACATTTTTTCAACTACACATTTCAAAAATTTCTATTACAATCCACTTTAAATCTGATTTTAATCTACACCAAACGCCCTCTTAAGTTGCTCTCAAGCATGGGCTCAATCCATCACTCTATCTTTATCCGTTTTAAAAGTTAACGAACATGAAACTTGAAACGAATGATGAAATAACATTTTTAAGACCTCATGATCTCTTCTCGTCTGGAACTAACCGAAGTGCAAAGGAGTAGTATTCCACCAGCCCAAATGACTTTCAAGTCCCTTTGATACATTATTAGTCAAGCGTTCATCTAATTCGTTAAACTTTTGAAACAGTGAGCAACACAATGATCAATGAAATAAATGTAATGACAACCGAGAAATATTTCGGAAAGTTCAGTGTAATTTAAAAAAAAAAAAAAAACAGTTTGAAGTATCGCCATCCATCCAACTCCATAGAAAATAAACAAAATAAAATCAGTGGGCTACTCTTTCGCATATTTGCTAGTTCGATGTCAATCACGTGATATTCAAACAGATTTATCAGCATGGAACCAAAAGAAAAAAGGAAATTGGATCCATTATTACTACACGCTGTAAAGAATAAATGCTCAGTTACTTGTGCAATGTCTAAAATAGTGACAAAAGAATTTCAATCAAATTTGCTGCACCCCAAAAGAGTATCTGTTAGAGCTGTAATGCCTTCAAAAGTGGTGGCTCGAGTCATATATTTGCATTACTCGGCCTCGTGTCCCCTCCTATGTATGTGTCAAGTCAGAAAAATTTCAGTGGAAAGTATATCGATGCTGTTACAAAGAATCAAGCCACAGGTTTCTTCCAAGAGAAGCACAGAAAGGCCAACTGGTTCGACTGCAGTATTAGAAGTCGAGAGGTTCATCAAGAAATTCAAAATCCTCCGGACAAGCTCTTTAGATTCCTATCCTCCAAGGGTTTTCTGTTTATAACCGTACTTCTGCCTTTCAAATAGTTTCTCTTTTGTTTTCCTCTTCTTGTCCATCTTTAGCCTGTATCTTTCTTCCCTCTCCCTCTCGTATATTCCCTGCCAGTAAACTTCCCCCGTCAATGGCCATAACCAAGTTTCATATGGATGGTCATTATCATCTGCAGCCTCTGCAAGGTCTTCATCCATACTTTTCAATAACGTAATATTGAAGTACTTCGCCCACATAAATCCTTTTCGCTGTTCAATAGGGTGTTGCTCTTCCAACAAACCTGACTGAGGATCAATATAAACCATCTTCCGTGCACTATGATAAGCCCAAACGTTGACTAGTAGTTCCAGAAGCCGACAGTAACAATGCTGCTTCTGGTTGACAATAAACAATCAAACATGAGAATCTTCTTTTCATTAGAAGAAAATTGTGATAGCTTGAGAAAATTGCACCATTAACAAGCTGGCCCCCACCCCAATCTTTAAAATGAGTATGTTGATCCTCAACCTTTCATTATAGTCGCAGAATAAGTCTCCAATGACGGAAACTATCCAAGTCTCTGTTAAATTGTGATTCTATGAAACTAGGTTTTGTTTCATAATATAGCTTAATACACAGAAATTTGAAACTAGTCAGGTTTCTGAGAAAATTAGTCATGTTTCCAAGAGGGCCATGTGACCGTTTGACTATGATTTGGATGGTTTCTTAGTTGGGGACTGATTGTGCAACTATAATCAAGTGTCAAGGACCAACTTACTCCTTGAGCAATAGGTTGGGGACCAATAGTGCATCATTGCCCAACTCTTTTTGGTGCAAGAGTTTACCTCGATTGCTGTAAACCCCAGCAAACAATCAGATGTTGTGCTTGAATTCACGTGCAAACAATTGAGAGAATCAACAAACATCCTGATATCGAAATTTGCCAAAAGCTCATAATTAGTTTGATCACATTGAATGTAAAATGTTGTGTTAGGCTATTAATTACGTTGTTATAAGTAATGAATAAAAAATGCTCTCCGCTACCTTGAAAACATAACAAACTCCAGAAAGGAAGGAGTTGGCATCACCCAGCTGTGCAGAGCTGACCAATGTCCGCCATCTTCAGGCATGTGTGGAAGAGCTTCTATATTTGACGGCAAAGCATACATTAAGCGGAATGCATCTTCGAAGGCAGTTCTACACAAATTTGAAACCAAGATAAGGAAAAATAGAGTCGAATCATATACCAATCACGAATTAGTAATTTCTAACCCTAGAAGAAAAAGAGTAGTAAATATGCTATCTAAAGAATCAAGGAATGCTCAGAAAACTGCTAATAAAAACCCAAACTTCCAAGGATTTTGAAATCAGTGTATTTGTAATATTAGATTTTGATTAATTTAACCAACCAGAACTCTCCAACAGGGAAGCAATAGAAATATGTCACTTGATGGTCAGTTTATCTTTCCTCGTAGACAATAAATTGGACTTTTATACTTTAACAGACTACTTGCAACTGGTGTCCATAGATATAACATTACTTAAAAAGAAAATCTTAATGATCACTAGATTGATTACAAGAACAACGTAGATTTCTCTCACTTACCGGCACTTCCCGCCATTCATAATATCACACATGGACCAAAAAGTAAGCAGATCATTGCTTTCGACATGGCCGCCATCCATGTCCGTGCGAGCCCAAAAGTATACTACATCCCCTACAGGTTTTTCTTGTATTGCTTGTTCTAAAACCTGTTCTGCTTTTTTGGATAAAGATACCTGAAATTTTTAAGATTCAGCAGTTGCAGCTAATTTGCAAACGGCAACATCATTCTTAGAATGTGACAAAATGAAGCACGTACCTTCCTCCCAGCAGCACGCCATGACTGAAATCCTATCCAGGGACGCTTGTGAATGTTATCAACCCCATTAGCAAGTGCAAACATTCCTCCAGTCTCACAGAGGATATCACGATAATATGTATCATTCAGGATAGGCAGCCGACCAACTGCATCCACATCATCTGACCTTGTTCTCCGAGATCTAGTCAACTGAAAAAATAGACAACAACAAATAAAGGAAGAAGACTTAATGACAAGAAAATGAAAAATGAAAAAGAGAAGATAATTAAAAAAGTAAATTCGACTCTGTATAGTTGACTAGCAGTAAGTTACAATACCAAATAAGGGATTATTCATTCCATGAAGCATATATGATTTGAAAATAGAAGAAAAGGTTGCAATATAAGAAACTCATGACACATAATGATCTGGCTCAGGGTAACTTACAAGACTTAACCCACGGTATAAAGAACCATGGTGTAGAAATGGCCAACCCCCAGCTCCATTGTAAATCTCATAAATACATACTGGCTGCCCTGTTCTTTCTAGCTCACCTTCATCCCTCTCATTCATTTCAAATTTAAGCTTTTCAGCTTTACGAGCAGTACGATATATCTCATCCCACACACCAATGTCTTTCTCCATTCTTTCCTCAATCTACAAGAGATGATGCAGGATTTAGAATCTGAAAGAATGGGAGTGTAGAGTAAAAAACAGGGGATCCAAAACATTGCATACATGTCAGAATATGGCCATACCTCCTGCGTTTCTAGCCTCTCCACTTCCTCAGAGCTTTCTATTTCCCTCAAAATATCCCAATCTAAAAAAGTTGGGATATCCTCTTCCAAATTTTCGATGTCATTCCCAGAGATGTTCTTTATTGGAACCAGGTTGCTCATTTCTTCCTCAAGGTCATCAACAATACTGGAAATTACCCCAGAAGATAGATATTCAGTATTACTAGATTTCTGCTCTATTTCATTCTTAAAAAGACTCCATTCCCATGAAGCCGGCTTAAGCTCTGAAATATGAACTGGCAGAAGAACATCAGATGGAAAATTAAAGGCATTCTCCAGTAGCCTTGCATAACCAGTAATGCACTCTGCTGCCAACATGTTCTTGACAAGTGACTTTCCAGATAAAGCAATAGACCGTGCATCATCAGATAATTTTCCCTTGTATATCAGAGTAGAGAAGGCATTCAACAATGCCCTGGCATCATGCTTTTGAAAAATTATCCCATGAACACCATCAACAACCTAAAGATTCAGAAAAGTATTTAGAGAAGTAAAGAAATAGAGCATGAAGCTTCATACTTGAGCTAAAAAGACCAATGGCACGGGAAAGATGAATAAGCTTACATATTTCTTTATTACAGGATAATCAGGTGCAACAACAGGAACCCCAAAAGACATGGCTCTTGTCAGCAATGGAGGAAACCCTTGCTCATCTTGGGAGGAGCCATAGAGGATGATGTCAGCCATCAGAATCAGACCATTGACATCATTATCAATGCCGTAATGTCTCAGAGACCCATGAGGAAGTCCCAAACGAGTAGCAATATCCTATAGACTTGAAATCAGCAGTCAATACACTATCAAGGTACGACTAACAGAGCTGCTGGATTAAATTTTGAATTTACCAAGTAAAAAAATAGGCGTCATGATTTAAAAGCATTCATAATTTATCTCAACTATCTGATTTGTAAACGAAAAGGGTTAATTAGGAAACAGAGGAAAGAAAATTCAACATTTCAAATGAGGAAACCAGAAGCATCCATGGCCATCAGCCTGAAATACTGCCCCTTAAAAGACAAGGATAATCCTCTAAGCAAAACAGTTCCCAATTCTCATGGAAAGATGCAGGTAGTACTTTCATATTTTTCCTAATCCACAAAACAATGCATTAGAAAATAAATAACCAGAAAAGTATTCAGGAATTGTATACCTGTAAAGCGTCATTATAGCCACTGCTGGAATTTCCACAAAGGAAGACAAATTTAAATGTCTCTCCAACATCTTTTAACCCCGTATATTTGATGAGCAAAGGTTCTATATCATGCATTGACACTGCATAATCCAAAACTAACTCATTGTAGAAGAAAGAACTTCCAATAACCAGAACTAGCATGTCATCTTTATCAAAACCATTTTCCTCCCGCAGCTGAAATTTAAAGTGGGACGCACTGTAGCTTTCTGCAGTATAAACATCTATTGGCGATCCAGGAATCACATAGAAGTTTCCAGTGTCAAGTGCGCTATATAGCATCTGATGCAGCAAGGGAATAATAAATAAGAATTAAGAGTTTTCAAGACAACACCAGCAACAACGCATAACAAATTTATAACAGAACATAAAGGACAAGCAGAGCTATAAATCATACAAGATGACAGATGAGGAATTACCGCCAAAGAAAAATCTGGAAACACAACAACATCAGCCCTATGAAAAGCATTTGTCCAATTAGAAATAAGAAAGTCCCAGCCCCTGCTTTTATACAATGGAAGGCGATTTGCAAGTGTATCTTCTTGAATGATCCATATGAGCGGCACAGAGCAAAATGGCTCCTGCATAAGGCTGCATAGATATAAAAACTCAAAAATCATAGCATCACAAACTATGAGCTATGAGAGAAGGACGGAGATCTCTAAACAAACACTACATCGACACATATTTCAATTGTATCCATTCATCTGATGTTAATACTTTCGTTTGCCCAATATTTTATACCAATTACAAGAATTATATCGTTCAATTTTCAGAACACAAAGCAAGACCTTTTAAACCAGTTGCACAAATGCAAAAACCCTGCTGTTCAGATTTTTCTCAAATATTATCAAACTGAAATTGTTCCCTAGGAAAACGCAAGCCATGAAGAATTCAAATAGAAGGAACACTTCATGGTGGAAAAAGGAAAGAAAACATAAGCATGAATGTAAATGTCAATTGAGGCAGAAAGAGCTGAGATGGTGGAAAATTAGTTGAGGTATATATCATTTGCGTTCTGTGTGGAGAAAGTGAGCAGCCTTTCTAACATATATAGCCCAAGATTATGTTCATACGATAAACATGGTTTACTATACAAGTAATCATAATTTATCTTAACAAAGACTTGATATCCTGCCAATGTCTAAATTCCTTGAGGATAAGCCTGACAGACTTGGACTGTAGCAAGTTTACAACTGATCGCACATTTTCTTTTTATATTTGTCTTTTGGCAGTGACATCTTTGTTCATTGTTAATATTTAGAAATGCACACATCTCAGAGGAGGGGGTACCTTTCATCTTTGAATGAAGTAATTAGACAGGAGGAAAAATAATAAGAAATAAAAACCGAGTTCGTTATAAAACTTGATTGTTAATAGACAAGTAAAAAATATCTAGTCTATGAAGATGTTCAAAGACCAAGTATTAGCTTTGGGTTTTTTGCCTAAAACAATATGCATTGTTTGACAACCATTAAAACAAAACTCTTTTTTCTCAAAATTCAACCACACGTTCTTACAATAAAATATTTTGCACGTAAACCCAAATTTTTTTCCTACTTTTAAACACACATTCTTCAAAAATATCACGATTCAAAAACTCATTTTCCCCCAAAAATACTCTTTCTTCAACACTTCAAAAGATGAAAGATAACCAAGGAAGCTCAACACATAAAAAACGTTCCTTGACAAGTGTCATCAATATGCTTGGGCAGTTTACGGGCCTGCTTGGGAGTTTTTTTCACCGATTCTGACTGGTTTCAGAGGCACCGTTCATGAGAGGTTGGAAAAATCAATGCTTGCTAAATTTTTTGGGCAATGATTTTGGCTAATTTAAAAATCACCAAAAACTGGGGTGTAATTTTGATCGATTATCTCATCCCACCAAATTGGTGAATTTTGTTCGCTTCTTATATTATATTCTAATTTTACCCTATATGAAATTATTAATTCCAAGTAACATATTTTGTTCGAATCTAACTTCTTAAAAAAAATTCATTAACTAAAAAAAAAATTTATAAGCAAAACAATTACTTTATAATTAAAAAATAAATAAAAAAAATTTACTTGTAGGATAAAAATTTACTTATGAAATATAAAAAATTACTTATAAGTAAAAAATACATTGAATTTTAAAATTAATATAGTAGATATTTACTTTTAAGTTAATTCTTTTAAAAACTTTCAGGACCTTTGGTAAAAAAACTTCCAAGTACAGATTTCCACTCATAAATGCTCAAAATCGGGTATTTCAAAAACGCCCATAATCGGTGCCCCAAAACTTTCAAGCAGGCCCTAAAGAATTTCTTAGAAACTTATCAGAATCTGAAACTGATTTCTCGTGTTGAGCAAGAGTCTACCTTGAGATGGCATCCTTTACTTCTAGAGAGTCTGCAATAATACCTTCAAAACTGCAAGCATAAAAAGGCATCATTCATCTATGCCAACTAAAGAAGACTAATTTACATCATACAGCCAAATATTAACTGAACATGAATCTTTCCAGGGTAACGACAAGACATAAAAGCAGACATACATTGACCAATCAATATAACCATATCTTTCAGGGCTTAAAATTGAGACTTGGCCTCCAATTTCTTCCCATATTGGCCTTGCATTGCCATCCTCTATTGCATATATCTGTTAAAGAAGCAATGAACAGATTAAAAGCTATTGAACATCTGCATTTACCAGACATACATGGTACACATGATGTCACCTTTTCACAAGCATTTATAGTTCAAGGGGGGAAAATGAAATGGGGGGGGGGGGGGGGGGG
>CAIGRO010095498.1:0-14926 GCA_903798355.1 Fraxinus baroniana | reverse complement strand
AGCTTTGGAATCTTCGAATTTAGTTTTAGTATCTTCTAGCATAGCCTCTTTGTATTGTACTTCCATGATCAAGCCTCGCAAAGCCATTTTCATCCTCTGTCTTCGCCCTAGTCATTTGATTGCCAATTCCAGGGCAAAGGATCTATAGAATATTAGGGAACATCAACTTAGTCAACACCTCAATCACCTCGATGTCCATTAGATAATGCGTGGTAACAGTATACTCATTCTAGTGTTCAAAAGCTTAGTAGTAAGCTTATTGAACACTGTACATAAACTATGCATCTGAAATCAATCCATAACAAGCACCATGCCTCTTAGGGAGCAAAACTGTATTAGTAGCAGCAAAACACTTCCTTCCGTACTTCATGAATCAAAGTGATGAGAATCCATCCCAACAATGCTGGAAGAATAGGGATGAGAATCCATCCGGCCCGGCATCACTGTCAGCATCTATACTAAACACCGCCTTCCGTACTTCATGAATCAAAATGATGCGGTTTAGTGCCAAATTATCATCCTCCGTTAAAAGCTTCGGATGATATCAGGCCGAATGGGGTCCAACGGCTGTGTAGGAGCAGATAGAAGATCCGGATAGAATATAATAGCTGAAGTTTGAATGTCTACAGGAGTAGCTCAAAATTTCTCTGCCCGCGTCCTGATAGACTTAATACGCGATTTGATCCAACGTCCCTGAACGATGCACATGGACATAATGAGTATTGTGATCTCCTTTACATACCTAACATGAACCGGCCTTTAACTTCCAAAAACCCTCCTCAATAGATAAGGTCTGGTTCAAAACTTCCTAGGCATTATGTAATGGGTCACGATGATCCGATATAGAGTCTTTATCATATACTGTCTGTACCTCACCACCCTATCCTTAGCATGTTGTACTCGTTGGAAAACATTTCCAAACATGTGTCGATTCCACCAACGAAGTCCCTGTTTCAGCCTAAAGAACTACCAAAGAGCCGTCATTCCCGTAAGATGAGTAGGGAGAGACCACTTCTGAACGACAAATGATGAAAAGTCATGATATTTGGTACAAATGTTGAGGAATCTAAAAGATCTAGACCCCAAATCATCATCAGAAACCCACTAAAGTAATAAAGGTGAATGATAACATGAAGTTCGATTCAAATGCCTAACTGTAAGCTATCGACAGAATGTTGTAGTTGTAGAATTAATGAGTACCCTATCCAGTCTCTTTCTGACTCGACCGCTGGTCGTATACCAATTCCCAATGAAATCAACATCCTCCAAACCACAATCTAATCATCATATCAGAGAAAGCAGTAGTGGTTCGATCACAAATATTATGACCAATGCGCTCACCATCATGTGTAATAATGTTAAAGTCTCCTCTAACTAACCAAGGATCATCCACATTGAGGGAAATGTGGTGAAGACCCTCCCACAAATCCGTCCTGATAGCTACGTCGCATAAAGCATAGACCGGAGTTAAATAGATAGGACGCGCTATTCTAGGTTTTTCAACTCTAACATGATCGAACTAGGGATGATCAACAATAACAACAACAGTAGTCCCCTCATTCCATAAAAATCAGATCTTGTTCGACACATTCTAAACTCATGTGTCAAAGCGTAGATATCGTCGAATATATACAAATCTATGCTGAAAAACAAAAGGCTCAAGTGATAAACCTGATAAAGCTATGTAAGTCTCTTCAAGGGCCGGCGAGTAGCTATACCTCCTGCATACCATATGATGGTACTCATCTGGTCACCATCTTAGGAAATGAAGTATCAGTGGCTTTTGAATTTTTCTTTTTTCACCAACTGGGAATAAACTATCCTCCTCTGTCTTACTAGCCATACCTGCCAAGTCATCGGTAGAAGATCAATGATATGAAACCTGTTGATGAACTTCAATATGAGAAAAAATTAGAATCTGACTAGTCTGTAAATAAAAAGCCTTCATATTCTGCTGACAAGGTGCAGAGATAACAGGAACATCCGGCTCCATACCACCTTGTGGCCTCTCTACCATATTCACTAAGAGAGGATCAAAATATGTAGAACTAACCATCATAGGAGCACTACTGATAGGGTTCGGAGACTGAACTACTAAATGATGTGCTAATGTAATAACATGAGAACTCTGGGTATCCACCCTAATGGGAGCAACTGTAGAATGATATGATGGTAGAGAGGTAGTTATATGTTGAGCAATATTGCTAATAATGGGTGGAGTAGTATAAAGACTTGGAGCCATATGATTAGCAGACGTATGTGATTTAGTAACTGTAGCGACGGGGATAATAGGAGAAATAGTGGTACAGTCTGAGGAGTAGAATGAAAACCATATCTGATATAATGTCTTGTATCCTTTTATAGAACTTAATAGGTATCCATATCCAGCGAGGTACGGTCACAACCTCCTTCATCTTACTACTATCGTCAGCCGAAACTGGATTAGGCCTATAAGTCCAGTCAACAACAACCGAACCTACAGATGGTGGGACAAGATGCGTTTCACTAGAACAACTCTCATCCGAATGTCCAAAGTGTCGACATCGAAAGCAAAAGTCTAGCACCTTACCATATACAATAGGCTGCCAATATACCCCATCTTCTCCCTCTCAATCCATACTCTATCAGGGAGTTTACACTCCAGATCAACCTCAATACAAACTTGTAACTTCATGCCAAATATTCATTAAAATCAACTCGTAATTTCAATGAAGCTACTTCTAGTTGATTTCAGTGAAGTTACTTCTGGCGCATTAACAAGAAAGGCCCCATGCAAAAACACAAGTACACTTCACGAAGTGCAACAACTTCTAGATGTCCCGCGAAGGCATTCTCGATGTATCTAAAAGTCGCAACTAGAAAGTACTACTTAAACGAGTATGTTCACCAATTTGTCCTCTGACATAACCAAATACTGCTAAAGATTGTTAGACACCTACAAAAGCAATGCAACAACTTTAAAAATCTAGATAAGACAAGTGAAATAAAACAATAAATAAATCATCAGACCCCATAGCATCAAATAACTTAGGTATTTAAGGATTTTCTCGATAAGTTCGTCATTGTTTTTATTGATGACATCCTCATTTATTCTCGTACTAGGGTCTTACATACTAAACATATCAGGATAATACTTCAGGTCATAAATGACAAGCAGTTATATGCCAAGTTTTAAGAAATGTGAATTTTGGTATCAACTAGAAGTAACTTCATTGAAATCATTCATCAGGCCCTTGACCTACCTACTATGCACCGGATAGAGTTTTGCACAATATCAATATCAATAATCAAATGGCCAATATGACATCAACATCGACGATTGGAACATCCTCTTGTGACCACTAGAGGCCGATGCCTAACTGTCCCTATGATCACCTCGGAAATCTACCCGACAGAGCCAATAATCATTATATCACAAAGGTACAGTCCAGTGGTCCACCCTTCTATGATCACCAAAGGCCCATCCCTTATCTACCTTTGCAATCAACCGGGAAGTAACACCCGCGGTGCCAAAACATATCACATAAGTATGCCCACACGCCTCGGTGCCCTAGTAGTGGTCAATGTCAATAAAATATTTTATGAGGAAACTCAATTTCACAATCCCATGCTTTCTAGATTTTCAACTATGGACGTATGTCGTGCATGAAGATGAAAATGATCGTGAATGACATACTCAATCAAAATCGATATCAATATATTCTGAAACCGTATACTCAATGATCATAACCATCATATGATATACAATGAGCTCCTTATCAAAGATATGTAAAGATTACAACATTACTATATCGCAAATACTATGTTCTTACATCGTAGTTGCAAATGGGGTAACTTTTTGCGGGTAAAGCAATTCTCTTTTTTAATTAGAGTAGGAGAATCACCTGTAGTACTATCTAATATTAAACACAATCCTCAGTTTGATAATTTTAACACACACACAATCCCATGTTACGTCCATTCATGTCAAAATAATTTAGATGACATTAGCAACACAAGTTACCGATTGCATTGTAAACTACTCCCAAAAATCACACTATTTCTCGAGTCCAATTATGAACGTCAACGTCATCAAATTGTTGTTAACAACCCAGCACTCCTTAAAATGTATTTTTCATGCCTAAAAGATAATTAACGGACAGGTAAAGGCTTAATCTAAGTTAAATACACAAATGGATAGAATTTGTTTTCAGGTTTTTGTCGTTGTCCAAGTATTTTTTTTTTTTTTTTTCCAATCCTTTTTCACACCCTTAACAAAACCCAATGATTCCCAAATTTTTACCACACTTCTATAACATGTATGTAAAGGTAATCATTCCAAAAATTTGTCACAAGTGAAGGGTTTACAGCTTCGAAGGCATTCATTTTTATAGACACCAAACCAAACAATTTCTCTCATGGCTGTTTTGAGTTTCACTTGAACTACACTTTCAAAAATTCGATTCTAATCTATTAAAGATGATTTCTATACTTTCAACCCAAGGGATTACTTAAAATCAAAGGTTAACACATTCAAGTCTAGCAATCCACATCTCTATCCAGGTTGTTTTCTTTCAAATTCTTATAATTAATTGCCCCTATTTTTGTCATCATAAATCATCAAAACACCCCCAACACGATCTTAATCAAGTCCAGAGGTTCAAGAGGATATAAAACTCTCAAAAGCAATAAAGACATACCTCAAAACACTGTACTAAGTTAGTTGCCTAGAACTCCCAAATCCCGGCTTTCTGTTTCTATTTTCCTTTAGCTCTTTTGCTTTCTCTTTCACTTGGGGATAACTTGAGGACAACTATGGGGTTAAGTGTCCTATTTAGGGGGATGTATAAAGAGACTTAATGGTTGGGGTCGTGCTTGACACTTAAGGATGAAGAAATTATTGATTAAAGGTCAATTATCTCCAACCATGAGGTGTCCAAGCAGGATGTGGCTTCATGCAGCCATATTGGACTTTTCATTTCTCATATTTGGATCCATATGTGACAAATAAGATTGAAGGAATTTAATGCTAAAGTGACAAGTCATCACATGTTAAGTAGGAGATGTCTCTTTCTAGTTAAATTCTGATCTCGTACCAATCCTTGGACGGTTTATATGAAATTTAGGGATAATATGCTACATATTTGAAGTGTTAACTTAGTGGTAGACGCCTTGTTCCGCCCCAAATTCCCGAAACTCGAAGCGTTAAAAAAATTTGCTCTTTGTTTGACCTCTTACATGCTAACCAAAATAAATTGTAAATAAGAAAATTTTTGGAAAACATTGGAGGAATTTCAGCAAACACTAGTTGCACAGCAGCGGAGAGAAAAATATGTTTAACCTATCAAGCATGGACGAAAATATATGAAATTTTAATAGGGACTATAACATTCATATACGTACATCATATAAAAAATTGGGGTCTCGATGATAATGTTTGAAACATGAAAATATTGTTCGACTATGCCGGACAGAAAATTCAGAACTGACTCGACGCAGTCTACCAAAATGGACATAACTTTCTCTCTAGATGATATTTTAGAGTAATCCCAAAGATTACTATTAGAAGACTCGTAGACCTTTGAAACCCCATTGATTTTACGATAAAATATATACTGTAGCCCAAATTTTACCACTTTCAAATATTAGGACAAAATCTAAAATTCAATCCAGTAACAAATAACTTTCATGCGAAGTCATTCCAACATTTCTAAGTTATAGTTGACATGCAATATATGTAAAACTAGGCGAAAATAGAAAATTCAATATTTTAAAAGTATCGTCTAAGGATTTATAAGAGGTTTACACAAATGGAAATTTTACTAAAAGTTCAAAACATTTCAAATCACTGAGCACTTGCCACATGCCAAACCCTTGTCATGCCTTCATTTAACCTATAAATTTTGTAGGAGTGAGTATCACAAGTAATACTCAATAGGAACACTTAGTTAATAGAATAAAAAAAATATGTTTTCTAGAATTGGAATCTTTGGATATTTGTGTCACCGTCAAATTTCAAGGCGAACCGGTGATCAAGCAGTCCCCATACTCTTAGGTTTTAACAACAACCCCTTTTCATGAATTTTGGTTCATCTCTTATTTGAACCTCCCATAGGGTGTTTCCATTCTCTTATGAACACAATAACATGTTAATGCAAACCGAAACAAATAATTTTACACTACTTGCAAAAGTGTCATAATTGGTAATTGGTAGTAACCAAAATCGGATTTAAAACAATGGTAGTGGAATATTAATTAGGTGTATAAATGGTGGGTTATCGGTTATAAATGTGTAGGGACCCTTTTCATATGAATGGCAATTTTGTTTATAATAAACATAACGGCATTAAGTGATTGGAGGTTATGGCATTTAGTAAATGATTCAAATGGTATGCTTGGTGGAGAAAAATGAAAAGTCAGCTTAAGGAATAAAAAAATTAAATGGGAATGCATTAGTGAAGGAAAACCATGAGTGAGAGAGAAAAAATAATTATGATGGGATGAATATGGGATTGTTTGGTGCACTATATCCGGTTTATGTAATTCTTAAAATTCAAGCATTAAACATGCAACAATTACAATAACGTGTTGTCAAAATCAAAATTTGTCGTTTACTAGAAATTCGATACCTTGCAAAAAATTTTAAAATTTTAAAATTTTAAATTCGATACATGATCAAATTATTTTTTGATTTATACAAGAAAAGTTATTTTAAAATGAAACAAAAGATTTTATTTTATTTCATTTTCTCGGTCGCTATAACTCTCCCCACTTAAAATAATACTCGGCTAAAACGTCTTCTTCTATTTCCCAAGTAGCCTCATCATCACCATGTTTACTCCACTGGACTTTGACTAATGGAACTCTTTGGTTTCTCAGAACAAGGTCCTTTCTCTCCAAAATTACTGTAGGAGCTTCTCGTATGACATATCACTCTGGACATCTAGTGATTGAAAATTCACCACATGACTAGGATCTGGGATATACTTTCTTTACAATGAAACATGAAATACGTTGTGTACTACTACTAGTTCGGGTAGAAATGCTAATGATATGCTACATTGCCAATTTTTTCAAGAATCTCAAATGGATTGATAAATCTAGGGAGATTTTTCTTTCTTTCCAAATCGTAGTGTTCCCTTCATTAGTGCCACTTTGAGAAACACTTTATCTCCAATCTCAAAATTCTATTCTTTTTTCCTTTTGTCGGCATAGTTCTTCTGATGATCTTGGGCAATATATTATTCTTGATCTAAATTTATGTATAGCCTCTACAGTCTTCTCAACTAATTCAGGACTCAAAACTCAAGTTTCACAAACTTCATCCCAATATAATGGTGAACGTCATCATCGACCATACAAAGCCTCATCCAGTGCCGTGCCAATGGTTGCTCAGAAGCTATTGTTATATGCAAATTCGACTAACGGCAAATGATCTTCCCTACCACCCAAATCTAGGACATAAGCTCACAACATATCTTCAAAAACCTAGATAGTTTGTTCAGATTGTCCGTCAATTTGAGGATGGTAAGCAATACTAAATGTTAACTTGGTACCCATAGCTTTCTGAAGGCATAACAAAACTTCGAAGTAAACCTAAGGTCTCTATCCGATACGATAGAAACTGGAACACTATGAAGTCGTATAATCTCACTACATAAATATGTGCAAACTATTCTAAGTTATAAGTTGTCCGAACTGGAAGTAATGATATTTTTGGGGAAATCAAGACCAAATGATATCAACCTTCAAGAATTAGGCCAAGGGACGAGGTTTTTTTTTTTTTTTTTGTCTTGTATTTCTTCTCTTATTTTTTATACGTTTGCAATGTATTTTTCTAATTTCTCCGTTTTGAAATGTATACAATGGGCTAAACTTTTAAATGAAAAGTTACTTTAGCAATGATTTCGTACACGACTATCAAGTCTTATCCCCTCTTTATTGGTACACCCTATTGGGCCCTTGTTTTATTGTTTTAAACTCCAACATTAATTAGCTTGTCATATTCGGACTTCCATAATCCCAAATTTTAAGTTAAAAAATTGCTATCTTTTTCAATTATTGGACTGGTTGTTTATTGATCTCTCAATTGCATTTCATTTAGCTGGTGTTCCGTTGTATGCAATTGCGTAGTGGTCGTGTTATCACCTCTATTTCCAGAGCCCTCACCATGGACCCTACCCAATTTGATGCTCACACCTGACAATTAGCACAACTTGCAGTTACAGACTCAATTAGTGACGGTCCAAATTGAGATGGTTGCTACCTATGAAGAGAATAGAGACCTAGCTGCTAGGTTGAGTACCATTGAGCAAACCCACATTCGACGACGCTAAAAACTCTGAAGCGTTTAGAAATAGGCATTATTGCCGTCCACAAGGTGGTCGCCAACATGTTAGACGTGACCGTAGGGATGGCCATTAAGTTCGTGAACGGAAGCGAGAATATCATCTTCACGATACTCAGTCCCCTCCTCACCACGATGAGCGTTTCTTTAGAAGCATTAAATCGGATGCTGGAACCTTTGATGGCTGCTTAGATCCTAGGGTATTTACTCAATGAGTTAGAGATATTGATTGTTTCTTTGCTAGTATAGAGTTCCAGAAGACCAAAGAGTTCAATTTGTCAGTCTGAAAAGTGTTGAGGATCTCCTTAAGCGACGCCATGCTCCCCCTGTTAGTAGTTGGGATGAAATAAAGCGTTGACTTCAAGAGAAGTACTTACCCCAATCTTTAAGGGTAATTTGTTGGATCAATGGAATGCTCTAACGCAAGACAATCGACCAGTAAGTCACTTAGTTTGATGATTCCGAATGAGTTGTCAAATCGTTGAGGATGAGGCCATGACTTTAAGTAGGTTTAGGCAAGGCCTAAGAGCTATTTTTAAACGCAAGCTTGTTCTTCGGGGTGTTACTACTCTCGAACATGCTTATTCTTTCATCCGAGACTACAAACTAGTTACTCAGACCCCGTATAGAAGTTGAGGTGACAACCGTCCCCCCATCTCTTTAGTGCTCACCCCTTCCCCTAACTCTATCTAGGGGGCTCCCCCATCTAAGGTTCCTCTTGTAGGGAAAAACAAAGATAAAGATCATGAAGTTCCAAGAACGACTTCTCGCTTACAATGCTTTAACTGTAAGGCGGTCACATATCTTCTAAATGTCCTAGGCAAGCCCTAGTTATGGAGGAACACCCTCGGTATAGTGGATGATCCATTAGAAGACTTGGATGATAATGATGATACCTTCTTAGGTTGTATTCAGACTCTACATAAGGATTTATGAGGAACCCTTATTCCCAATACGTCTCGCCTAAGTGTTGTACGTTGTACCCTTGCCCAGCCCAAACATGCTGATGATTGGTGTCTCATGCCAATTTGCACACTTATATCAAGATCAATTCATAAGGGCTGTAAAGTCATTGTGGATAGTGGTAGTTGCATAAATGAGGTCTCAATAGCTGTCTCTCGTCTTCGGTTGAAATTAGTTCCTCACCCTCAACCATATAGCGTCTATTGGGTCGATACTTCTTCAATAGGTGTAAAAGAATGTTGTTTAGTACCTATCCAATATCTAGCATATAAGGATCATATATGGTGTGATGTCATTTCAATGGATGTCGGTCACGTCATTCTTGGTCGACCTTGGTTGTTCGATTTAGATGTAATCATTTATGGTCTATCCAATTCATGTTCCTTTGTGTTCAATGGGAAAAAGATCCACCTTAACTCACTACCCCCGAAACCTGTTGGGCTTGTTTTATTGGATTGGTCCAAGCCCAATACTAGTAGGTTTACGCTTTACTATTTATATGGCTTTCACATTGTAATTTTGACTGTTAAGGAATGAATAAAATATTTTGTGGTTGTTGCCGAAGTTTCCTCCCTTCTCATCCTTCTACTCCTTCTCCTTCTCCTGTGATTTTCTTATTTTGTCATTCCCGCTTCTAATTCATTTTCCTATCTATAGATTTTCCTCATTCTCCATTAATTGTTTTCAATTGGTGTTGAATCACAATGTATGAAGAAATCAAAGATTTTTTACTTAACTTTTCTCTCACCTCTTTACTATTACAACAAATCTCTCATATTGCACACTAAATACAACCAAGAATGTCTCACCAAAAGATTACAAAAATTGAACATGAAGAAGAAGAGTACAGAACTTAGAGAGAAACCCTAGAAAATCACTCAGAATATCAGCCAACAATCAAAGACTGGAGACGTACGAGGCTAGGGGTGGACATTTTTTTCTCGAAACTGATGGAATTGTTCCAAACCGAACTAAATAGAACTGATCAATTGGGTTTCTGTTGCTCTACTAAATGGGTCAATTTTGGGACAATGCATTGAGAATCGATCAATTTTGGTCCGATTCTTGATACTGCTTTGAGAACAAGTAGTAAATTTGGTTCTTCCATATTTCTCTTTTTGCTCACATAAGATGCACTAGATCTTTGAACACTAATAAAATCTCATTTTTCATATACTTCTTCTTCTTTCCTTTAATGGGTAATCAAAATTCAATTCTAAATAATTTTATAAATACTTTACAAAATCCTAGTTTTAACGCAATCCAATCGGAAAAAATATGTTTGTAGTTCAATATTTCGTAAGAATTCAAACTTTTCGTTGTTTCCAAAGTGACTAGCTATCAAGATTCAAGATCCTTGAGGATTACTGAAAATAATCCTCAAGGATCTTGAGCTTTGGAGTGGATTTTTGTTTGTTGACGACTTGTTCAATTGATTTTTTGTAAAGTTAAAAAAGAATGACAAGTGAGTTCGTACTATATTTTTGTTCATTTTCAATTGACAATTATCATACTTTATTTTTATACTTTTTCAATATAACGAACCGAACTGGAACCGATTGGTTCGGTTCTGGTACGATTTTATAGCCAAATATGGAACAAAAAGTTCCATTTCTAAGTTTTTTAATGGTACTTGATTCGATTCGGTTCCATTCAAAACTGGACCGAACCAAACCGCGCCCACTCTTATATGAAGCTAAGTATCAACCACCAGGAATCACGGGGATCTAACAACTAGGAGATGGCTACGTGTACATATATCATCACAACCATTAAAGAGACAAATATTCGCACTTCAAGGAAACATGGTTTATCAAGGTATGGGCTAAGACTCGGAAGTACAAACCCAACAGCCAAAGTCCGATAATAGTGAGACAACCTAAACACAACAATCTCCACTTTACTAAACTATTCTTGGTATTAACTAGTGTATCTACATCAACTTGTTTCATTTGCTCTTATTTACCTATAAAACGAAAATAAACAAAGTTAGAAAACGTTCAAAGACAATACAGCTTGATCTTCTAAATTCACAACCTTTCATGTGATATTTAGAATCTTCAAGCAATTTTTGAATTTATTTAAAGGTAGTAGTACCATGGTTCCAAGATCATAAGGATTGAACTCAGTAGAAATTTTTACTATACTAATCAGGCCTTTCTCAACCATGTTTCTCACAAGTTCTATCATGATATATAGGAGTTTCTCTAAGATGAATGGCACTCGTATAAACCCTACTCATATCATTTATGAAACTAAATTCATTAAACAATCCCCTTAACCAAAGACTTTTAACAGCATCACAAGCAACAATATATTATGTGAGGTAGAAGATAAGGCAGCAAGTTTTTGCAATTGAGATATTCCAACAAACACATCCATCACACAAAGCAAAAATATTAGATGAAGTTACGGATCAAAAAAAAAATATAAGATGAAGTGGATCTACTTTTATCTAAATCATTGTATCTTTTAAATTTTAAACCAAAAGCAGATGAACATTTCCAAAATCTTGGCATCCACTTAATAGCTAACCAGTATGTTTTTCTTGGATTTTCCATAAATCTGCTAATAATACTTATGACATGAGCCAAGTTAGGTCTAGTACACACCATGACACATAATAGAACCTACAGTGTTAGCAGGTAGCTTTTTCATTCTTTCAAATTCATCATCAGTTTTAGGTGACTATTCACTAGACAATTTAAAATGATTTGCTTGGCAGTGAAACAGGTTTACATTCAAGTATAGAAACCTTTCGAGTATATTTTTTACATAAGAGCATTGATTCAAATAAAGACTGCAATTATTCCTATCTCTTTTAATTTCCATTCCAAGAATCCTTTTAGCTTGTCCTAGATCTTTCATTTCAAATTCGGATTTCAATTTTGACCTAATTAAATATATTTTAAACCTATCATGGCAAGCAAGCAACATGTCATCAATATAGAATAACAAGTAAATAGATTCAGATCTTCCTAAACCTTTGTAGAAGAAACAGGAATCAAAGTTGCTTTTAACAAAACCCAAATCTTGAACATATGAGTTAAAATTTCTTATACCATTGCCTAGGAATTTGTTTCAATCCATAAAGAGACTTTTTTTTTCTAAACAAACATACCTTTTCAGAATTAACTTCAAAAAGTTGACTCTTGTAAATGATCTCATCAAGATCACCATTTAGAAAGTCATTTTTAACATCAAGCTGATCCAATTCCCTGTTAAAATGAGTAGTCCAAGCAAGCAAAATTCCGATTGAAGTATATTTTGCAATTGGTGAAAATATTTATTATAATCAATTCCCTCTTTTTGAGAGAACCCTTTAGTCACAAGTATAGCTTTATATATTTTATTTTTTTACATTAGAATCTCATTCTTTAATTTTGAAAATCCACTTACGGTCCGTTTGATTGCAATGGTGGAAAATAGGTGGAAAGAAAATGTTTTATAGGGAATTGTAATTAAGTGTGTTTGATTGGTATAATTTTCCACCCGGAAATTTTTAAAAATTTGTGTTCGTTTGACTTTATTTTACGTGAAAATTGTCCATTAAAGTGATAATTTTTTCCACAATTGGTTATAAAATTTGTTTCCATTGCCAAAAAGTAAAAAAAAAAATGAAATTTTTTCCCTCTAAAAAATCATTTTTTTAATCAAAGTTTAGTGTTCGTTTGACTTTGTTTACATGTAAATTGTCTATTAAAGTAATTTTTTTTTTTTTTTTTTACAATTGGTTATGAAATTTATTTTCATTGCAAAAATTTTTAAAAAAAATAAATAAATGCCAAAACATGGAATTCACTTTCCTACAAAATAGGTGGGAAAATGAATTACACCAAATCAATGAATTGGTGCATGTGTGCAGTATAAATGGAAAATATTTTCCATGGCAAAACTTTGCCATCAAACAACCAAATTCATGGAAAATGGAGGAAATCAAACACGCCCTTAGTCCACTACCTTTTCGTTTTTAGTTCTGTTAACCAAAATCGAAGTTTTTTTTTTTTAATCNACTGAATTGGTGTATGTGTGAGGTATAAATGGAAAATATTTGCCATGGCAAAACTTTGCCATCAAACAACCAAATTCATGGAAAATGGAGGAAATCAAACACGCCCTTAGTCCACTACCTTTTCGTTTTTAGTTCTGTTAACCAAAATCGAAGTTTTTTTTTTTAATCAAAGAGTTCATTTCATCTTTCATGGCTTCTTTCCAAAACTTTGATTCATCAGAGCTAGTTAGCCTCTTCAAAGGTAGTTTGTTCAGAATTTAATGAGTCTAATACAGAAAACAAAGTCACAAAATCATCGTGGCTGATTCTAGTATAAGGAAATATATTTCTTCTACTTCTATCTTTGGTCATTTGATAATAAAAAAGAACAAGATTTTGAGATTCAGCTTCATTTTCAGATTCAACTTGATTGTGATTTATTTCAGATTGAGTAGTCTCCACCTTAATCAAATCATTGGGATCAATAAATTTTTCTTCTTGATTTCTCAAAAAATATTCCTTAACAGGTACAATTCCAACAAATTTCAAATATGATGAAGCATTAGAGGACATATCATTTTCATTGAAGATGACATTCCTACTAATGATGACCTTGAAACCATTTTGACTTTTGACCCAAAGTCTATAAACCTTTCGTTTCCTCTTCATAACCTATAAAAACACAATTTATGGATCTTGGTTCAAGTTTACCATCACTTTGAAGAGAATAGGTTGTGCAACTAAAAATATTAAGTCTAGTATAATTTGGTGATTTACTAGACCACATTGTTTTGGGGACTTGATAATCAATAGCACTTGATGGACTTCTAATTATAAAATAAGTGGCAGTTTTTAATGCTTCACTGCAAAAAAGCTTAGGAAGACTGAACTAAGCAACATGCACCTGACTTTTTCCAATAAAGTTCTATTCATCATCTTAGAAACTCTATTCTGTTGAGGGGTATATATTATAGTTCTATGCCTTAAAATTTCATATTCTAAAGAAAGAATCAAATTCAAAAGTTACAATATTCAAGTTCATTATATGTCCTAAAAACTTTCTTGTTGGTTTAAATTTCAATCGTCAATTTCTATTGTCTAAATTTTGAAACGTATCAAATTTTTGTTTCAAAAGAAAAGTTCCTATTTTTCTTGAAAAATCATCTACTATAGGTAGATAGAATCTAAATCCACTGAATGTATTTATGGATGTTGAACCCCACATTATCATTTCCAAAACATCCAAGTTTTTTTTTTTATTTTTTGAAATGATTAGTTCATTTTCACTAATGTGGCCAAGTCTTTTATGTAGGGGTGGGCGTGGGTTGGGCTGGGTCCGTTTTTGCCCCAACCCAACCCACGTAAAGATTGAAACCCAACCCAACCCAACCCAACCCAACCAAATGTCGGTCGGATTGGGCGGGTTTGAAATTTGCAGGACTTTTGAACCATGATTCCTTAGGGAAACTGTATTATTTGCATGCTGTGATTACATAAACAAAGTAAAGGCAGGAGGCAGGTGGTATTTATTTTGGATGCTATAACTTCAATTTTCTCTGAATATAACTAAGTTTCATAAATGATAAATATTTCAATTTTGAAGGGGACTAGTCTCTTTAGTTAAAATTATACAAAATATTGCGGCT
>CAIGRO010095455.1:0-14327 GCA_903798355.1 Fraxinus baroniana | reverse complement strand
AAAAAAAAGAAAAAAAAAAAAAAAAAAAAAAAAAAAAAAAAAAAAAAAAAATCATTAAAATGTTCGAAAATAAACAAGATAAAAATTATTTAGTTAAAAAAAAAAAAATTAGAAATGTACAAAGAGTTAATAATAATTTCAATTTGAAGAATATATTCATCAGTTTATCAATAAATTGGGCTGAGAAATGTCTTCTTACGGCATGTTTGGGTATAATACAAGTTTCTCACAACTTTTTGTTATTTTGTAACTCAAAATAATCAAAGTTGTAGGTCTCACCCAAGTTTTTGTGGCTCCTATTTTATGTATTTTTTTCCTTTTTAAAGAAAAGTAATTTCTAAGCATGCCAGCAATCTAGCCTTGAATGTTTTGGTGCACAACTTAATTGAACTATACATGGCCTTCTTATTGCGATCTACCCAATATCGACCACAACTTTGTGACCAATTGAGATGGGAAACTTAGGGTTTGTTATCTTTACTGTTTTCTAAAACACGTTTTCTTTCCTATTTTTGAAAACGCGTATTTGGAAACAAATTAAAAATTTATAAAGAAAATCCAAAAATTTGTTGTTTTAAGTTTTTTCAGTTATAATCAAGCCAAAATTTTCAAAATCCGTTTTGGGTGTTTTTAATCATTGCCAACCACCACTACACCGCCGCCTCCGCCTCTGCCTCCATTTTTTCTATTTTTGAAAACAATTTTTCAAAATGTCAAAAAGAACACATTTTCAATAATTTCAAAATGAACACTCAAAACTCAAAATGAATTCAAAACTAAAATACAAAGAGAACAACCCTTTAATATTTTGAATTTTCAGTCCTAGATTGTATAATCATACACCCATTTTTGAATAATTGCTTGATTTTATACTGATAACGAATCATATTATATATAATCAATAAGACTTCAAGTGCACATTTATATCAACATCAATTGGATGCAATACAAGTTGGAAAATTGGATTGCATATAGGACTATTTTGAGATAATTCCGAGTGAAACTCGCTCATTTATTCTGAAAAATCAAAATAGATTCATATTTTCCTCCATAAAAATGTCGAAATCATATATTTATTTGTAAAAAAATGATGCTCGGGTGAACGAGAAATTAAAGTTTAAAGTGTATCAATTGGAAATGATTTATATGTTTGAGGGAAAAACAATTAAGTTTGTCCTACGTAAAAAAAAAAAATGGATAGTATAATAACCAGTTTATACTTTATAAACGATTAGACTTTTGAAAGGTATAATCATGTGTAGCATAGAGGTTTTTTCCGCGTGCATGCGCATTGGGTACAATTCACGGATGGAATTAGCACCTCAGACCATTGAATTTGTGCGCAAGCTCAATCTGCGTATACAAATATTGAACAAAAGTTGGTCATTTAGTAGAGTTCACGTTTTGCCATTATTTCTTATATTTTTTAACTGACTTTCCAGTTTTTTGGACTCCTAAGAGTTGAAAGTCTTGTGTTTATTTCCTCTGTTCCATCATCCATGCAAAAACAAATAAATAAAAAAAATCCTCATTATGTGGTTCGAAATTTTTCCCCGTTGTCTAAAAAGTTCCAATTTTATGTCTAAGTCTTGACGATAGTTCAAATCAAGCTCAATGTGTCAAAGTAGAAACTTAATGCTAAGTTTTTATTGATTTCTCCGTTGTATCTTTAAAAACAAACATTCAACATAACTTCGAGTACTTACAATGAGGAAGCGCACTTGTTTTCAAGGATATTGTGTAATA
Organism: Fraxinus baroniana; assembly: GCA_903798355.1. NCBI lineage: Eukaryota > Viridiplantae > Streptophyta > Magnoliopsida > Lamiales > Oleaceae > Fraxinus > Fraxinus baroniana. Next base: position 12,581 of record CAIGRO010095455.1, on the reverse strand, counting down.
CACATACCTAGATTTGTAAATATGTTCTCTCTTTGGCGATTTGTGTTTTTTGTACAATTCTTGATCCCCCCTTTTGTTCTTTTTGTGATTAATAAAAATATATTATTATATTCTATAATTATTTTTATTAACAAGTTAGATAAAATGAATATGTAATGTAAAATTTAGGGTGTGTTTGAACCATATTATTTTGGAAGAATGTATTCTAGAATAATAGATTGAAGGAGAATGTGTGGTTGAAAAAAAGGAAAAGTTATTTATTTGATGGAAAATATTATTTTATTAAAAAATATATAGTTGAAAATGAGTAGAATAATGAAAGTTAAAATTTTAATGTGTACCAAACAGGAGCTTGGTGCTATAAAAAGCAGCCCGTTCAACTGAAAAAATTGGAAATCGGAAGTAAAATCTGTCCGATTACACTTATCAAACCTATAATTAAGAACAAACCCCAAAACCCATTAAATCGACCGATTTTTGAAAAATCCATGACCTGTTTTTTGTTTAATCGATTCAAACTATGTAAATGTATATTTTTAAAATTTTTATTAATGTATATTTTTAATTTTTTTTAAAAATCACCGGTTCGATCCCTAGTTCAACCTTTTGTCCCTTGATTCTTTCTCTTTTCTGGGTTGATGATCGAGTCAATTTTTAAAACATTGGTAAATTTAGAAAAAACAAAGTGATTAATTAATTAATTTATTCACGAGCTACATGAACATTATCGGGAATATCTCTTGTGGTAAATTACAAAAATAGATTGTGTTGGGAAGTAAAAATCTTTAAAAGATGCACCATAACCACATATTAACCAAACTTATGTTTTCTCCAATGCACATGCTTGACGACCAACTAATTGTTTGCCATTTTATAAATTAAAATTGAAATTTTCTTTTGTTTTCCTTTTGAATTATAATGAATTGATAATTGTTGAAATCTCGTGCTTTGTGAAGTATTATTTATAACCGCTAAAATATATGAATTCACATTTAAAAGTTGTTCATAAGCACGTTTGGAATTGTTTATAAATAATTTTTATGAATAAATAAAAATGAGTCGTTTCCAAGTGCATCCAATACGAATCATAAGAATTTTTTTCGTTTGGGTGCTTTAATCATTCAAAATACATTACTTATTTTTAATGTTCACTAATGTACATACCACCGGTGCACATGCGCCACACTCAAATTATGAGTTGGACTACTGGCTCTACCACCACTACCACAAAAGTCATCGTGGTCCATGGTACAAATCCTTTCAAATTTCAAAATACATCTCCACTTTTAGGCTCCGCTTGATCCCCATTTTTCTCATTATAATGAGAAATATAATTGTAGGAGTTGTTTTTTTTTTTTTTGAATTGCAATGGTCATATTTCTTATTATAATAATAAGAAAAAAAAAATGAGAATCAAACACACGTTTATTCTGCCATACACTTGGCAGTACCTCATTTCTCATGGTTAATTTCGTCATTTTATCATACTATTAGTATTATGATTTTTATTCACCATTACAGGAAAAAAAATATTATTAAGTCAAAATTAAAATTTTCATTTTCATTATTCTATCTATTTTCAACCACATATTATTCAATAAAATAATATTTTTCATCACATCAATAATTTTTTCCTCTTTTCAAACACACATTCTCCATCAATTTACTATTACAGAAGTGTGTTTGAGCCACATTATTTTGGAAGAATGTATTCTGGAATAATAGATTGATAAAGAATATGTGATTGAAAATGAAGAAAAAATTATTGATATGATGAAAAATATTATTTTATTGAAGAATATGTGGCTAAAAATAAGATGAAGAATAAAAATAAAAATTTTAATGTGTACCAAACATGGACTAATATTTCCAAATTTTGGTCCTCCCAACGTTTAAGCTTCTAAGAGACACCTAACAAAGAATATTTTAACCCCCCACCACTTCACCACCACCTCCTTCACTTTTTCTCTCTCTAATACACACAGGCACACGGTAATATGAATGCATTCTAAGACCCAGATCTTAAATTCTTAATTACATCACAGTCTGTAAACATGTTGCATTTCTATAAATAATAATTATAGTAAGAACCGGTGAGTGGGATTTTTTTTGTTATGCACTAACACATACACGTATGTAATGTGTATGTATGTATATGTGTATTTATAGTTCATCTTCCGTTACATTGAAGTTTTGGTAATGGATTGCGTCACTTAGGGATTGAAACTTAGCTGACTTTCGTTCTTCTGTTCATTTTGCTTTGTTTTCTGTGTTCTGGATAGCTATTGAAATCTCTCTCTTTCTTGCTTCACAAACTTGGTGCATTTTTCTCCTCTTCCCCACCTTTTTGGAAATACTTTGCTTCTGGGTTTTAGTTTTGAGAGTATTTCTCATTTTCTCTCTGTTCTTACTTCAGATTTTCACAGCTGTGGCTCTGTTTTATGTAAACGAGTGTTAATTGGTAATGAAATGTTACTATCATCTTTGATTCGCAATTATTAAATCTATTTGTGAATCTTCTTTGCAATGCATTTGTTTTCAAATCTTAATTCAGGAATTCTAGTTTTCAATGGTTAGCAGTTAGTACATTTGGATTCTGACAACATTACTACTTCTGTTCCTTCTTGAGCTGGGAAGAATTGGGCTGTTTTACTGATGTTTTCTATAGTTGTTAATGATTTAACTTTCAATCATTTTGTGAATTTAAAGGTATATTTTGGATTCATATCATTGTTAGTTGTGTCAATGGCCTGATTTATTGTTTATTTCATATTCTTGATGATGGATAATGAGAGCTTGGGAGCACTGCATGTAACAACTGTTTTGGGTACAATATTATTCTTTTGGCATTAATTTGTTATATTATGGGAATGTCATATTCATGTTATTTTTGCATTCTTTCTGTTAGCCTATCATTTTCTTTATCCTCACAGGCTTATTCTTAATTATTTCGGGTAGTAGCAGGCCTACAATTTCCATTATTTATGTAATTTAGATTCTGCCTTGAAGATTTGACAGTAATATCTTGTATATGTTTATCTAACCCTCCAATTATTTGTTCTTGATTTTAGTCTTAGGTGTGGAAGGTTTTTGATTGTTTAGGTCTCAGCTACTCTCTTTCTTATTTCTCATAATTTTTTTTTTCTCAACGGACAGTGGAATATTAACCCCCCACCCTCCCTCACGTTTCTCTTCGATCATGAGATGTTAGACATATTGCCGAATTGATTTAAGAATGTTCTTAGACCTATTTTTATGGTTGTCAGACATTTTTGGAACAAATAACCCTTCCCTGTAGGACAACCGTTCTGTCCAAAACCACTGAGTATGTGTTCTAGGCTGCTTAATTCCATTTCTGTCCATAGGAGTTTTGGCATGCATATGGCTTTAATTGGTAGTTGGATAATAAAATTTTTAGAATCAGCATTGTTTAATCTCATTGTTATGTTAACCATGTTCAATTAAAGGCCGTGGCATTGCTGAAATGTCAAATTAAGCATTTATAGAAATGCTATAAATGTTTCTATATTTTACTTAACAGTTTTAAGCCATAAAAACCTGGTCTATACTCGACGGAGAAATAGTATTTCTACAGTTATAAACTGACTTTGATTATAACAAACTTCTGCTTAAGGCTTCCATATAAATTCAATAAGTGGTTCGTGCCTTGGCCTATGTTGGAGGTTTTTGTCATTGTTTGTTATCTGGGGCATTTTGCAGTTCAAATGATAATAATTATCTCGTGATAACTATGTTGGTTGACTTTTTTGAAATCTTGTTTGCATCAGCAGACTGCAATGGATAAAAGAAGTTGGCCCTGGAAGAGAAAATCATCCGATAAGCAAGTGGCTGAGAAAGCACCAATCTCTTCTACTGCCTCATCAGATGGAGCTGCAACTCAGGCTGATCAGGTTTTTCAATATGATAGTATGCTATACTTATATTTGAGAAAGGAAACAACAATTTATTCCCATGGAAAATCTAGAAACAAGAGTATTCTGTTCTGGACTTCTATTGCTTTGCCTTCATACTTTCCCAAGCAAGTATCTTTCACCTTTCCTTTCCACCTTTCTACGGGCTGTTTATTTTTGATAATTTTGATTATAATTTTTCTTCTTTCTTAATCTTAATAGTCGAGCAGCAATTTCTGTGCAAAATGCTAATAAAACTACTACTTTGCTACCTATGCCTTTTCAGTTATGGTCAAATTACTTTCATTTTTGCCTATATCCTTACCATCAAATGTTATTATTTGTGGACAGACCAAGCAAGATAATAAAAAACCAAAGTATGTTCAAATTTCAATGGAATCGTATGCACATCTTACTGGATTGGAGGATCAAGTGAAGTCCTATGATGAACAAGTAAAGTCCTACGATGAACAAGTGAAGACCTTGGAGGGTGAAATACAGGAACTAAATGAAAAACTAACCGCAGCCCATTCAGAAATGACTGACAAAGAAAACCTGGTGAAACAACATGCTAAAGTTGCGGAAGAGGCTGTATCAGGTTTCAGTTTCATGTTTGTCTGAATCATACATTTTAAAAAGCTAATAATTTATTTAGGTCATTTTTACATAAGTTTTTCATTTCCTCATAACAATACCAGTGTGTTTGGTAAGTTGGATTAGATGGCAATAGATGGTACTTAAAAAAAAGGTAAATCTTGTTTTGTTATAATGTCGAGTTATGTCTAATATTGCTTACAAAATATGCAGTACATGGTCATCAAACTTAAAAACTGAAATATTTCAGGTTGGGAAAAGGCTGAATCAGAAGCTGCAGAACTGAAAAATCACCTGGAATCAGTCACTCTGTTAAAGCTTACTGCTGAAGATCGGGCATCACACTTGGATGGAGCTCTCAAGGAATGCATGAGACAGATACGACTATTGAAGGAAGAACATGATCAAGCCTTGCATGAAGTTGTTCTCAACAAAACAAAGCAGTTTGACAAGATGAAGCTCGAGCTTGAAGCAAAAATAGCTAATTTTGAGCAAGAATTACTCAGGTCTAATGCTGAAAATTCCACACTATCAAGGTCTTTGCAAGAGCGCTCTAACATGCTGATCAAGCTAAGTGAAGAAAAATCACTAGCTGAGGCAGAGATCGAACGTTTGAAAAGTGATATTGAATCCTGCGAGAAGGAAATAAATTCACTCAAATATGAACTCCATATTGCTAGGAAAGAGGCTGAAATCTATAACGAGGAAAAGAACATGAGTATGCGGTCAGCAGAAGTAGCAAACAAGCACCACCTAGAAGGAGTAAAGAAAATTGCTAAGCTTGAAGCTGAGTGTCAAAGGTTACGAGGACTTGTTCGTAAGAAATTACCTGGTCCTGCTGCACTAGCCCAAATGAAGCTTGAAGTTGAGAATTTGGGCAGGGATTATGGAGAATCCCATTTAAAAAGGTCTCCAGTAAAGCCTTCTACTCCTCATTTGTCCCAGATGCCTGAATTTTCGCCTGACAACATGCAAAAGTACCAGAAAGAGAATGAGCTACTTACAGAACGTCTATTAGCAATGGAAGAAGAAACAAAGATGTTAAAAGAAGCATTAGCAAAGCGTAATTGTGAACTGCAAACCTCTAGAAGTACATGTGCGAAGACAGCCAGCAAGCTTCAAAGTTTAGAAACTCAACTGCATGTTAATAGTGAGCAGAGAAGTACTGCAAAACAAAAAGATAAGATCCCAATTGCAGGTTTATACACTCAAGACACTAGCAATCCTCCAAGCTTCACAACCATCTCTGAAAATGGAAATGATGATGCTGTGAGTTGTGGTGGATCATGGGCTACATCATCAATGTCTGATCTCTCTCATTTCAAGAAGGAAAAGAATGTCAATGATTTACAGAAGTCAAATGCAAATAATGTAGGCCTCATGGATGACTTCCTGGAGATGGAGAAATTAGCTTATAATGATTCATGTGAAGCAGTTTCAACTTCAGATATATCAGTTAATGAAGGCAATGCAGAACCTGAGATTGTGAACCATGAAACTTTAACTGAAATCACCCCAGGCACAGATTCCCATTCTAGGGAGCATCATGATTCAGAAGCTCAGCTGCAAACTGACCTACCCATCATTATGAAGCTGAAATCAAGAATTTCAATGGTACTTGAGTCCATGTCCGAGAAGGACATGTCGGACGTGGAAAAAGTTTTACAGGACATTAAACGTGTTGTACAGGATACGCATGATACTCTGCATCACCAGTCAGCAAATTGTGTTGTGGAGGCAACTCTTTCTGACACTGTAGTTGATAGCCAGACTTGTGCTGAGGATGCTGAGATAACTGTAGAAAAGGAGAAGTCATTGTCTGGAGATGGTAAACCATGTATTGAAACTGCAAATACCATTAACCACGAATTAGAAGTTGCCATTTCTCAGATATTCAACTTTGTAATGATTCTCGATAAAGAGGCTAAAACCATACAGAGAACATCTCCTAATGGAGATGGAGTGAACCAAAAGCTAGACACGTTCTCTGCCAAATATAATGAAGTTATAAACAAGAGGACTGATCTGATTGATTTTGTTCTTGATCTCTCTCATGTATTAAGAGAAGCAAGTGAGCTTCATTTTAATGTACTAGGATATAAAAATTCAGAAATTGAAACAGGCAGTTCTGATTGTATAGACAAGATCGCCTTACCAGAGAACAAGGGTGTTGTGGAGTTATCTGGAGAAAGATATCCAAATGGCCTTGCTCACTTTTCTGACCCCGACTTCCTTAATGATGGGATTCTTGTTCCAACCTCTGATTCTACAGCTACTTCATGGAAATGCTCTTTGCAGGAGTTAGAACAATTGAAATTGGAGAAGGACAATATGGCAACAGATCTTGCTACATGTACTGAAAGCTTGGAAAGCACCAATTCTCAGTTGTTTGAAACAGAACAGCTTCTTGCAGAGGTGAAGTCACAACTAACATCAGCTCAGAAGTCCAATAGCTTGGCTGAGACACAGCTCAAATGCATGGCTGAGTCCTACAAATCACTTGAAACTCGGGCAGAGGAGTTACAAACTGAAATAAATTTCCTCCATGGAAAAATAGAAAGTCTTGATAATGATCTACAGGAGGAGAGAAGAAATCATCAAGATGCCTTGACCAGATGTAAAGATCTCCAGCTGCAAAGGTTAGCAATAATTTTTTCTAACCCATGTTAGCTTCCTGAACTCATATTCTTCTAAACCTGCTCAAATTGATAGTTTGGACCTGGATTTTAGAAGAGCATTTAGGCTGTCAGTGTTTTCCTGAGGACTTAAAGGTCTATTGCACAGCATCTATTGTATTTATACACCTGCAATTGGGTAAAAATGTCATAACAATTGGCCACTTCATGTTTGTCAGATTTGATCTCGTCTTTTCGAAAGTCTTTGTTTGTCTATTTTGGTCAGCTGTTCTTTGGGCTATCTGATATCTATGCAATTTGTTGTTGCAATATTGAGATGACATTTTATATGATTAAAGTTTCATCACTGTCTAGTTCCTGACATATAAGTCTTCATATTTTATTTCAGGATTGAGAATTGTGCAACAGCTGATAATGATGCCAAGACTAACCAGGTGACTCTCGTAAACGCCATCTTGAATTTTCATCATTTAAGTCATTAAGTTATCCATAGTCGATACAATCTTATTCTATTAAGTTTAGCCTTTGAAGCTTTATGTGAGACATGTTGCTTTAGAGTATTTCCAAGAGACTCTCTCCATATAAAAAGCGTCTTATTATAATATAGAGTATCTTTTAAATTTTTTATACACTCCATAATGTTCTATATTTTGGCTCTTCATTTTGCTTTTGCCAAGAAACATTTGTTGATTTCTCCTCATCTTTTATATGTTAATGACCAATCAATTTGTTGCCATTGGTTTTTCTTGAAACCTTCCGTAGAGAGCAAAGATCCATGCATGTGGAGTCAACAAAATTATGTTCAAAATTCTAAATTCATGCCTTTTTTCTATGCAATTGAAGGTTTCAATTGAATCGAACAAAAATAAAGGCATGGAATTGTTTTAAATTTCACGAGACAAACCTTTGTTTGACGTTTTTGAAGACATCCATTTTATCTGAGCTTTAATTAAGCCTTATACCATGGTTCCACATGGATTCTTTGGTGATTCCTTATTCTATTGATCCTTCGGAAATTACTTGTTCTTTTTTCGCTATTTCATGTTACATTTGGCCCTTCCATTCCCTCAGTTTACACTTTATACAACAATATCAGTCTTCCTAAATGGTGGTGAATGTAGTATACTTGTTGGAATGTATCTAACATGTCTATCTATTTTTTTATTTTTACGAATGATCCTTGAAACTTTGTTTAAGTAGGTCAAATCCAATAAGCACACGTCTTTTTCTCTTCCAGGAGAAAGAGTTGGCAGCTGCAGCAGAAAAACTAGCAGAGTGTCAAGAAACCATATTTCTTCTGGGTAAGCAGTTGAAAACTTTGCGTCCTCAATCAGAATCTGTAGCTTCACCACGTAATGGAAGGAGTGGGAAGGGCGAAGACCTCAATGAGGAAGAAGCAACCATAAGTGGCTCAAATTTGCAAGATACTGATCGAGTCGAGTTAGATACCGGTTCTTCTACGAATTTACAGAGGGCAGGCTCCGAGTCTCCCCTAGATCTGCATGATTCCGTGTTTAGTCCATCGGACACTGAAGCAAACAATCTATTGAGATCACCAGTCAGTTCAAAGCCTCCAAAACATCGGCCCACAAAGTCAGGCTCATCTTCTTCTTCATCTACCCCCACCCCGGAGAAACATTCTCGGGGATTTAGCAGATTTTTTTCCTCAAAAGGGAATAATGGCTACTAAGCCTGCATTTCACTAGCTTAAAAATTACCATCTTATGGATCCCACGAGCCGTTTAATAAAACTAGCTTGCATCAAATTTGAACTTGTGTAAATAATGATCAAGATCCTTTTACTTGTCATACTTGTAATATGAAACTTAATTTTGTGAAGGTTGTTTTCAAAGTTGTCTTTCAGGCTAAAATTTGAGGAGCTTTTGCTTGAAGTGTGAATCAGTCAGCAACAATGGTGACACCTGTCTACTAGGATAGTCTGTTGTTGTAATAGAAGACTTAATTGGACCAAATGGAAAGAAGAAAAAATATTTATGCAGTCGATCTCGAATTTGTTGGAAACAACGGTTAGTTTATAGTTCTTACATAAGACTCATTTGTTTTCGTTTAACCTACAGATGTTCTATCTGATTTCTATTTTGTGCAAATTTTTATGATCACCTTCTCAAAGGCTTTAGCAGATTCATGGACAGCCTGCAGTTTCTGCAAATCAGAGAACTTAAAAACATGGGATAGTATATATTATATATAGAGGCTAATGAGCTTGTAATAGTACAAGTTTCAGTTCTTTAATCTATATTTTTTTCCAGTTCAAGATAGACAAATATTATTCGTTAGCGTCGGCTGCAAGAACATTTACAATGCTTGTTCAGTGGCTATCAAACCAGTCCCAGACATTTCAGTGAAATCAGGAGAGCTAATTTTGCAAGCACATGAGCCAGCCTCTTTAGCTCCCCTTTGGATTGAACAGCATCGGAGGTCAGTGAACGAGGCTATCATTTGATATTGGATGAAGAACTGCACTTACTGCCTGTAGAAGGTAGGTTTTCATATCTATCAGAATCGATTTTTAAGAAGCGTGAGAAATGGTGGGGCGGTCGAAAGGCTAATCAATTTTGGTTTAGTAGTCGATAGACTAAGAAAGAAAAACACCCCATCGATCTAGTGAACAAGATTCTCTTCCACACGATGTTGTTTAAGAAGTGCCAAACAATTTCCAATGTCAACAACTTTCATACAAATCGAAACTAAGAACGATATTCAAACCAATATTAGATTATAATATCCTAATGGGATTTGATAAAAACAGATAAATGACATGACATCTGTTCTATCACCCTATTATTCTGAAAGTGAATATTGTCTTCTTTGTAAATTTGGTCTGTAATCCTTATCATACTATTCTCAATATTTAAATCTTAGAATTAAGATGTGCATTTGGGACATTACCCCAGAAAACTGCAAGAACCCTGAATGAACTTTTAGCACTGTACATTGTTAGATGAGTGAATAAATTTTCTCACATACAAATTGTGAAACAGTGGACAACACCACACTCTAGTGTTATGTGTTTTTATATGCATTTATTCGAGTTTATATTATTCATATATTATCTCATATTTGCCGAAGGATGCAACCACCAGCACGTTCGACATTCGTTTAAATAAGCGAGCACACATATTGTGACTATTGAACCTTCTGTAAGGATGCTGGTTTCTGTCTTGTTATGTAAATTGGCTGGAAGGACCACAATTCCATTAATGACATTCAGGAAAGGATTAAACATGGTCGATAGATTTACTGATGGTACAGTGTGTATCTTTCCATCCATAAATTAAATAGCTGTGGTCTGTGGAGTGGACGTTGTGAGTCACACCATATAATTTCACTGCTCAAAAACTCTAGTGGCCGTTGTGAGTTACACCATATAATTTCACTGCTCAAAAACTCTAGTGGCTCTGGAAATTTTGGGACCATTTTGTTTACTTTGCCTGCCCATCTATTAGATTCCACACATTTAGCCATCAAGCGGACCATAGCGATGAATACCTTTATTAGGTTGAAAAGTCGTGTTTCTCATTCATCGCATTGTTCCCGAGTTGTGGACTCATGTTCTTAATTTCAAAACGTGGTGTTATCAATTCTAATTCGGAACATACAACGCATAAGAAGTTATCAGAATCGATAACGAGAAAGTAGTGTACAAGGCAGGGCAATCTATGTTAACCATCAACCAAGTCACGCACCAGCCACCATTACTATCCCTAAATTTTCACCTGTCGTTCGGCCCTAAAATCACCAGGAGAGGGTGAATAAGTGAATAATGCAGAATTAAAATTACTAATCTAAAACAAGAAGTCACTTTTTGATTGTTCTAGATATTTAGTCAATCTAGTCAAGCTATCCTTTTCTGAATTGTCACAATAATAAATAAAACAATAAATAACAAAAGATTTGTTGACGGAGAAAATCCTTAACAGGTAAAAACTCCGGGACCAAGCCAATAGCTTTTACTATAAACAATACAAAATCACCATATGATTCAGTCTAAAAAACCCAATAGACTTGTTGATTTAATTCTTGCAATCTCCAAGATCCGCTAGAACGTGCTTCACTCACATCTGCTCTCGATCTCTTGAAATTGTCTATCTCTTGTGAATCATCAAGAACACATTATTCTTGTACTCTTCCTGTACTTCTGATCCAACCTACCTCAATTTTCAAATTATATTTAGAATGTTAGCGTTTTAGATTATTTAAATTTGACGTTTTTCTCAACTTGTTGTTGATTGATCTTAAGAATCAAATGTTTAATCTCAATGTTTGGATATGTTCTTGGATCTTGGAATGATATTATGAGGATGTAAAATAATGATTAATCACTCACAAAAAAGTAATGAGTATTGGATATTTATAATAAGAGGTATTTAGGTAGTATAAGAAAGATAGAACTCTGGAAAATCACAAACTAGAATTTCACGTATAACTCGTTCGAGCATCAGGTCAGCGACGGTGAGCGAGAGGTGTGTCGCTCGAGCGATAGGCGGGCGACAATGATTCTACTTTTTTGCTCAGCTAGGCGACATATTAGTGTAAATTCGACGACTCTTTCTCTTTGTTCTATACTCAAGCTTAAACTCCTAGTTCATCTATGCAACCCTCCAAAAGACTCATTGATTTTTACAACTCTTTTGTAACAATCCTATTTTTTATAATCATTTTTTTTGTCTAAAAAGTTGTCAATACAATAGAAATCCTAACACTTTATATCATATTGGACTTTGTATGTATGCTAGATTTTACTTTTGTAAAAAGTATTTTAAGATTTTATAAATGAGCAACCGTACGTACTATTTACCTCGTCTGGTACTTGACAATCTTGTGTACAAACTCATATTAATTTCTTCATTGATTTTAAAATGAAAAATAAATAAAAAGAGAAAAGATAGATAGGTAAACAAGAACTCTAATATAAGTTTAAATTGGAGAGGTTCAAATTTCATATTAGTACTTTCACAGGGTACAAGTTTCCAAATTACAACCAAACACCACTGAGGAAAATTCAAACTTTTTCCCTAGAAACCCAAGTCTCCTCATGGGTTCTGAGTTAGCCAGTCTACAGTTGTCAAAAGAATCCTTATAGGTACAAATTACAGAAGCAGTAAACTAAGCAGCAGCTTCTTGATCTGAAAATTAATGAAACTAAAAATTAATTCCATCTTAGCATGGATGTTAGAGACTGAAAATCATCTTCTTTACAAGGAATTGTGAGTCCCATATCATGATCAAACCCAAATTCTTCTTCGGCACGTTGCAAAAGAATCTGAAATTCAGGTTTACTCAAGAATGAAATTGGAACAATGTATCTGCTTCTGTTATCACCAACATACACTACAAAATGCCCTTTTGGGACGTCCATAGGAAGCCCCTCTTCATCATAACCTGCATGTTTCTTCGTTAAACTCGAGCATCTCTTCAT
>CAIGRO010095444.1:0-11362 GCA_903798355.1 Fraxinus baroniana | reverse complement strand
TGTGCTCTCTATTCAACATTATATTTTTGAATAATGCTATGTAGTGTTACTAGTGCTATAACACCATTCTTTTGTGACATTCAAGTGATAAGTCATCTTAAATAGAACTCATGTTTCTACAATAAGATATTAATTAGTCACTTAAATGCCACCTAGACTGGTGCTTAGCACCAGTGTTGCTAAATAACTTTACTCTTTATTGTTAGGCACTTAAGCTCACAGTGTTTCAGTTATTTTTCAGTGCTTTTGGCTGCCATAGATTGGATTCTTGTAGTCCTTAAAAGAATTAAGTATTATTCATAATTCAGTGAAATGATAGGAAAATAAGGAGGCATGTTTTTTAAAAAATCATATGACGACATTCTTGCTAGTTAAAATTCCCACTATAAATTTCTTTGAATCTCCTTTCTAAGACTGAAAATTTGGAGTGAACGTTTAAGGAAAAACTTGGAGATTTTGCTTGATTGGAATTTGAATAAAGACTTCTCTTCTTTTCATTTTCACTCTCCGCCATTTTCCTTTTTCTTTCTTTCTTTCCTTTTTTTTTTTCTGAAAGGGTTTCCAACTTTTTATTTAGGTTCAGTCTATAGAAATGCATGTTGTAGCATTGTTGGATCATATTTTAAATTGTCTTCAGCAGGTAAATACACATAACAGAAATAAAAACTTGCAATGCCCTTGAGAACTCAGTATTTTGTTTACAAATCTCCACCAGTTCCCTTTGCAGTACAACAGTATCTTCTATTATTTTCTCCTTTAGCATCTATGTCTAAACTACACTTGCGAATTTAGCAGACAGCTCCCACCCCACGGCCAAATTTCTATTCAGTCTCCCTTTTTAAGTTAAAAGAGTTTTTTACATGTTAGTGTGATTTTTTACTCTTGTATTGTTAATGAATGTAAAGTTGGGACTCTTGAGCACATTATTCTAATTTTTGTCCAATTTAGTGTTTATTGCTTGAATTTTGAATATTTGTTTTGTTTGGTCAGTCTGATTGCATAAATTATTCTATTATTTGATGAAGGCGGCCAATTAATTAGTAAGGACCAGAGATAAAGTCGCTGGTATCAACATGCCGACCTAGCTTGTAACCAAGGAAAGTTCATTTTCATCAACGAGTTACCCATGATGCTAAGACATTTACAGGTCACATGCTTGTATCTGATTACTTTGTGCGTTGGCCAAGTGTGTGTACTGATGCTGAATTAATGTTTCTGGACATTTGTCGTCTAATCTTTTTTCATGGCATCACGATGCTCTAGTCTGTCACTATCTTATTAATTAACTTGAAGAATCTGTTTTTAAGAAAAGGTCTGCAGGGCCAACATTTGGAGTTCCGGCTTCGTGGATAGCAAATGATGTTCAAAGAGCCTGCCGAGGTATTTTTTACATTTGCCAGTAAGTAGTGTAACGAATTTTTTTGGATTCCAAAGAGCGCAAGTTCAAGTTCAAACAATGGTTTATGAACTAATATATTAGTGAAATTGAAAATTAAATTTAGGACTGAAGGAAAAAAGATGCTATCATTCAAAAAGACGTCAGAATTTCCCACAACTGACTGCTCTGTACATTTTTACCACTGTTCTTCTACTTTGAAAATCATGAGATGATTTTCTGTATACAAGTACCAAAACCTCTCTGCAATTTACCTTCTATCTAGCACCCCTAATATTAGAAGTCATCTGTCTATTATAAAAATTACCTTACACTACTCTAATGCTTGTCAATGATGCTTGTCATTCTCTTTACACTTAGAATATCTGCAACAATCGAAATACAAGAACCACCATTGCTTCCCTTCTAACAAACAAAAACAACCAAGGCAAAGAAACCCCAAGAAATCAACCATCCATATTAATTCTTCATCCCCACCCATCCAGAAGAAACCAAAACCAGACACAAATATCTCCAAACAATTCCAGTTCTTTCCTCGCTTAGCACGGGTTATCCTTGTTTACAACAAAAGGTGACTGTACACTATCCTCATCAGAATCACTCCTAGAAGAACTCTCGGAATCTGAATCTGCAAAATCAAATATAATACATGTAAAAAAAACATCAATTACAAGGTAATGTCAACTAAAATTATCTTGTTTATACCACTGGAAGAGGAGGAATCACTGCCAGAACTGGAGCTACTAGAACTGCTCGATTCATTACTTGCACCAACAGCATCCCTCTCAATCTCCACTGGGGGAAAATTATTTACAGGAATCTCCTCTCCGATATCAACATCCTCATCCCCAACCACATCCCCTTTCTTCATCTGTTGCCCCTCGGTCTCCACAGGTTCATCTTTTGGCGAATCCTGTTCACAAAAAGAAAACTATTATCAGTCGAAACTAGCAGCAAATATCTGGAAAAATGTCAAATTATAGTGGATGCAAACCACTACCTGGGCAAGGATCTGTTTTGCAGGAGTCACCTCTTGAAAAAGCATTTGCCTCCGAAACTTGCTTACAGCTTTCTTGTGATAACCTACAAACCTATCCAGTTCCCACAATGTTTCATTGTCTAGAATCTCAATATCAACCTCAATCTCATCACCCTCCTGTAGCAAATTTGAAGTCCTCTTTTTCACAATTTCAATCATTTGATCCAGTTTCTCAGAAGGCAACTCCTGTAAGACAGCCCCCAACTCTTGCTTCTCCTCAGAAGTCATATCCCTCTTGTAAGGATCCTTTGCTTTTGGCTTCGGCAACTTCCCTGACCTAGTTACTGGTTGCAGAGAAGGAGACACCGAAACAGGTGACTTAATATTCTGCACCTCAGCCGGTAAGTTCAATTGTGTCCGCATTATATCATCAGATGTTCTAGCCATCAATATTGGTTCATCCAAACTTATCTGCAATGGAAGATGTTCTGATTCAGGAATTTTTTTTGGATGATTCAATTGCTCTGCTGCAGCAGCTGCCTGTGTTGCAACATTGATTTTCCTCTGGTCAGCTTCATACTTCTTACACGCTTGGTTAAACATCTCTTCAAACAGGCTGAGTAAAGTCTCTGCCATGATGTGCACATCTTGCCCTTTAGGATTGTAGATCATAGCATTGTTGAAAGTCTGCCTCACATCAGCTGCAAAATCCAGAGAGCTTTCATACTCATTTTTTTCCAGCCGAATTTTCACAGTACCAAGGTCCATCGGACTCTTGATAATTAGGTAGTAATCGTGAAGCCCTAAACCCTTGACGTCAACGGGAGTATTGAAAACCCAGCCATGTTTGTGCTTCATCAATTTCGTCAAAATCTGACGACACCTCTTCATCATGCTACTATGAACCTTGTTCATCGATAAGTTAGAAACCACAAAAGGCCGCTTTGGCTTTCTGTCATAGGGATATGAGTGTGCCCCTGCTCCTCGCCTTTTCCCCAAATGCTTCTTACCATTGTTCTTCCCGGTGGCTTTCATTGTCTGCTTCTGTGTCAGAGCCTCCACTGCAAGCGAACTTGGTTGAACAATAGTTGGCCAAAAGGGGATACTGGGACGAACCCCATGGTCTCGAGACTCAATCCGGTTCAAAAGGTTCCTGACCCGATCTAGATCCGAAAACAAGCGCTTTTTGAGCCCTTTCTTCTCTCTTCGAGAAAGCTCATTCAAATTGTACGTCATATACTCGCCTTGGACAGAAATAGGCTTATACGTGTACGCTGGCTGTTTATCTGAGGAAACCAGCGGCAAAACTGGCCTCGTAGATGGATCATTGGTATGTCGGAAATGAGCTCTAGGTGAGGGTTCATGGATCTGTCTGAAACTAGGGTTAGGTTTAGGGTTTGGAATTGGGGTTAGAATCGGGTTGATAATATGGTTTGGATTCAACCGGGTGGTGAGAGGAGGTGTAGTACTATTATATTTCTTCATGTAAACATTTCTTTCGCCCCAATAGCCTTCATTCTGACTCGCCAAAACGGCTGATGCCATGTATTTGTAGTGGGATTAGATTACGGCGGCCTATCTCCGGCTAGAATCCATCGGAAAACTAAACCGCCATCGACTGGAAGAAAAGATGAAAGGAAATTTTGGGGGCAAAATAGAACTATAGAAAAAATAGGGACGAGGGTTTCAAGACCCTCTGTGTGATTTGGACGAGAAGAAGGGCAGGGCACCACCTCCTCTTAAAGGCAAGCCAGATCTGCCCGTTTCTGTTTCGGGCAGATCTGAAGCCGTTTATTTTTCATCAAACGGTTAAGATGAATCACACCGCTGCCCAATATAATTGACCTGACCACCTGTCACGGACGGCTCGGATCTAGGTTTTCGATGACGTGGCGAAAAGTTGAGGCTTGGATGAGAGGTGGAATTTAAATTTGGGTTGGGAGGAGGTTTGGAATTTGGAGGGAGGGAGGAAAATTTTAGATGCCCTTAGGGATTGTGGAGCCATGGTGACGTGTTTACGTGGGACCTAGTGAAATATCTTAATGCGGGGACTGGTTGGGATTTGGAAGTAGCGTGGGAGTGCATGTAGTGAAACTTCCGCTCTCACATAACAAATGCTTTTGCCAAGTCAGCGGTTGGAAAGTCTCTCAATTTTGATTTTAATATGTCTATATGACGTCGGAATCTACCCTCACGTTGACGTTTGGGTACGAGGGAAAATAGGGGTTAGAGCGAGGAGAAGGATGAAGTACCAAAGTGATTAGGTTAGAAAGGAACTTCTAGGATGCAGTACGAGGGGAATCCAATTTTTTATTTGAGTTTTATTTATGTTCAAGAGTAACCTGTTAAGAGGGTGTTTGGTAGAGATTAAAATCAGATTAAAATTAAAAATATAGTCGTTATTGTTGACTTTTATTAAACGGGTGGGACTCAATAACGATCATATTTTCAATTTTAATTGAATTTTAAGGTGTACCAAACAAGCTCTAAAACTATTCGTACACTTTGGATTCACAATACTCTAATTGAATAGATAATTAACAGACTTTAAAATATATCTTTTAATTTTAAAGCTTGATTGGGAGAGCCTTTTTCGAAAATCATTTTTCACATTTCGACTTTTCTTCAAAAAAAATTGGGTCCTACAATTTATATTTTAATTTAAGCACGTCCAAACATGTTTCTATTTTATTTCAAGTGAATTTGATGCAATGGTCCATAAGCATTACCTTCAATGTGTAAATAGTCTTTAACATTCGTTTCTTGACATAAACATCCTAATCTATGTCTGGCGCGTAATTGGTCCTTTTTTTAAAAAAGGAAATGCCCTTGTTTTAATTAGGAAAAATTGTGGCTGAGAAAAGTACAAAATGAGTCTGGAACCTCTATTTAATCAATGCATATTAAATACACGGTTAATCATGTCCATTAAATTTTTTAAGGGAAAATAATTAGTCGAATTATTATCCTCTTTTAAGTATATATGTAATTGGTTTTTATGTGGAATTATTCAAGGTATGTAATTTTCGACCAATCTTATTGAGTTTTTGTTTAATAAAAACTATTGGTAAAAAAAAAAAAAAACCATTTTTACCATTTAATATTCAGCTCGGAGCTTCAATATTTGTAGTTAATAAATAAATAAAAGTATTTGAGGAAAAATTTGTTGCACAAGTTTGTTTTTCTTCTTTTGTTATAAACATGAAATAAGGGTGTTAATTTTTTAAAATATTGTAATTAGTTAGTTATAAAATAAATAAATAATTTCTTTAAGAAGATAGTTTATTAATTATGAGCTTAATTAAGTTATTTCACAATAGTTTGAAAAATATACAAAAATAAAAAAGAATAGTTAACTCATAACATCTTTACATTTCACTATTATTATACAAAATGTTTGTAACTTTTATTTTTTGTTACGTTTTCACATTTACTTACATATTTGATTACGCGAAAGGTCATTTCATCCATTTTCATCCAACTTCTTCGTTAAGTGAACAACTGTACTTTATTTATTTTTTTAAAATGGAAGGGCATTATTTTCTTAAAGAATTTTCTTCTCTTTCACATCTTCTTCCTCAATTTCCACCCTGCCACCATCATTTTCTTCCTCAAGCCCCCAGCTCATTTCGCGACCAATATTAAATCAATCACCATAAGCAGTCATGATAAACCAACATTTTGAGCTAGAACAAAAGTGGAATAATCTACTTGTACATTCGAGTGTCCGCCGGCACTCCATCCAATAGGGGGCCGTCGGGTGTTCATTATGGACACCCGATGGACACCCGGATGTACCCGTAGACTCACTCATAATGGACACCTCGATGGACACCCGAATGTACCCGTAGACTCACTCAACAAAAGTATGCTATGCTATTACCTTTCTTGAGGATCTTTTGCATCGGAAATTGTTTCTTCATATTAAACGATTCACCAGGAAAAGTTGTCATCCTAATAGTCAGGCCCTGTAATTGCATGCCTTAAATTTGGCTGTTGTTGGATTGCACTGCTCTCTAGTTCCCCAATAATAGCTATGAGGGGAACCACATCAAGAAACAAATGTTGCCGTATAGTGCAAGAAAGTTACCCAATCGCAACAAAATTTCACAAAAAGATCTAATCAGAACACAATTTTTTACAGTAATAAATAAACACCAAAAAAGTTGGTTATCACAAATTTTTCCAGAACCAATTCACCACTAATTTTTCCTCTCTCCCCCTCGTTCCCTCTGTCTCTACTTTTTAATACTGATTTCTACTCAAAATTCTACTTCAACAAGTTCTTGGTGAACTGGGTGAAATGAGTTAGGGGAAATGGGGAGGGGGGAATCAAGGAAAAAGAATGGGAAGAGAAAAAAATATATTAAGAGGATAATACTTTTTCATTTTGAAAAAAAAAAAATTTAACAGAGAAGTTGGTGGGAAATGAACGGAATGACATTTTCTTCAATCAAATGTGTAATTAAAAATAAAAATGTCAAAAAATGAAAGGTGTGAACTTTTTACATAATAATAGTGAAAGATGGACGTTATGTGCTAATTATCAAAACGGAAACTAGTTAGTTTTTTTTTTTATATAAAGGTACATATTCATTTCCACCCTTTTCAAAGGTCGTGGACCTAGCTATAAACCTAATTAAAATAAGGACTGTATTCACCTTTTTTATTGAAAAAAAAAAATGGAACAACTGCACAAATAATTTCTGGACGTCCATACTAAGAAAAGAAAGCTTAGGAGTATTATTGCATTAAAAGAAAAGGTTGGGGACTATTGCAACGAAAAGGAATAATTTTCCTCTATAGAAAAAGAGTATTTGTGCCACGGTTATCAGACTATATCGGACACCAACCCAATTAGATTGTTGAGTCAGTAGATCGCTGGTTCAATCGACAGGTAAATATCATGAGTGCAAATTTAAATAAAAATATTTTTAGAAAAAAATATAAATTTAAATGTTTAAATATTTTATAAGTGGTGTTATATTACAAAATAATTTTGCATTAGTGAAAAACTCTCGAATATACTTGAAGGTAGGGGCGGAAAAAATAATCATCGACTCGATCGTATTCGAGTCAGTTTTGATCGATTTTGGGCAATTTGCTATTTTATTCGGTTAGTGCAATTTGTTGGATATGGCGGGCACATCAATTCTCAGGTTGGCGATACAAACCCAATGAACTCGGCCTTATCTCGATATTTTTTTCATTTAAATAGTTTTGAGATTTAACACTTTAACAAAATAAACAAAACACTATCCAAATTCGAGAGTTTTAGACCCTTCTCAATTCCCAACGAAAGACTGAAGACGGTAGTCTTCATCCCAAATCAAATTACTAATCATCTCGGCCACCTCCTCTCTATCTCATCTCTCTATGTATCTTCACTGCCTGCTCATCTGAATTCGTGGGAACTTGGAAGAAAACCCATTGGCCATCTCGTCTGGATCACCTCCGTCGGCCATCTCGTCCTAACACATGCTTTATCTAATCTCTCTCGCCAACTGAGTGTCGGAGGCAGAAAACTTTATGCAGTAAAGAAACTCTCATAATGGGGAGAATGGAACTGCTTTCTTATTCAATGATAAAACTGGCTCATATATCAAGTCTTTACAACAGAAAATCAGAAAAATATGCAACCCACGTTTAATACTCCTACAAACGTGGTTTAGTGAACAAAGAATAAATCAAACCCAATCTCTTAATCCAAAAGACTAGGGCACTCACTCAATTCCAACAATTCCTCCCTTAAAATGCATTGCTTCCAACAAGCAGTTTACGCACTTGGTACCACACATACGCCCAGCAAACTTCTCGGCTTCTCAAATGCATCCATCTTCAATGCTTTTGTCATAATGTCGGCAACTTGGTCTCGTGAATTGCAGTGCTTCAACTCAATTACACCTTCTTTGCAAAGCTCACACAGGAAGTGAAACCTAATGTCAATATGCTTATTTTTGCCAAGCATAATAGAATTCATTGCTAATTTAATCATAGACATGTTATCACAGTGTATGACAGTAGGTGTACCTTGCTTGCAATCTAACCTTTCGAGCACTCTTCTCATCCACACCGCCTAGTAAGCACAATGAGCTGCAAATATAAACTCTGCCTCATTTGTTGAAAGGGAGGGCAGTGGCTTCGAACTCCAAGCAACTACTCCCCCACTAAGCATAAAAACATATCCAGAAGTGCTCCTACGATCATCTTGATCACCGGCATGGTCACTATCAGAGAAGGCCATTACCATTTCATCACTTGCAGCTTCCCTTTTGTAGCAAATCCCCAAGTCCACTGATCCCTTCACATACCTCAAAACTCTCTTAATACCCTGCATATGTAGACTTGTAGGTCTCTCCATATACCTACTGGCCAAACTAACCACAAACATAATGTCCGACCTAGTCACCGATAGGTACATAAGGCTACCTACCATCTGCTTATATTGAGTCATATCCACTTCCTTTCCATCTTCATTCTTCATCAGTTTACTACCCGGTACCATTGGATTACGAACTGAATTTGCATCCTCCAAGCCAAACCTCTCTAAAATCTCCAGAGCATATTTCTTTTGACTCAAGTAAATTCCTTCATCATTTTGCACAACCTCTACTTTGAGAAAGAACTTCATCTTACCTAAATTACTCGTATCAAACTCCCGTTTCATTGAAGCTTTAAACTCTGCAAACATCTCCTCATCACTCCTAGTGAACACCAAGTCATCCACGTACAAGCTCACCACCAGAATCTTTCCTCATCCTTGAGTTTTGACAAATAAAGTATGCTCACTTGGACATTGAACGAACCCTTCCCTCAAAAAATATGATTCAATCCTACTAAACCAAGCTCTTGGTGCCAGCTTCAATTCGTATAAAGCTTTTTTTAACTTGAAAACTTTGTACTTCTCTCCCTTCTTCTTGTAACCTAGGGGTTGCTCTATGTACACATCTTCATCTAATTCTCCATGGAGGGACGCTCTTTTTACATCCAGTTGATACACTTTCTATTTTCTCTATGTTGCCATAGCTATAACCATCCGAATTATGTCCCATCTGCCACTGGTGTGAACACCTCTGTGTAGTCAATCCAATGTTGTTGTGCACACCCCTTTGCCACAAGTCTAGCCTTATATTTGTCAACTTTTCCCTTCTGATTGAGTTTCATATTGTACATCCATTTTAACCCAATCTTTCTTGCATTCTTTGGTAGCACAATTAGTTCCCAAGTACCATTTCTCTCTATTGCTGAAATCTCATTATTCATGGTTTCTCTCCATTTTCGACTTCTTGAGGCTTCTTCATAGGTGTATAAATCTCTGGCAACGGTATAGAGTACCATGTTTTGAGTTTCTTCTTCATCAAACAAACCTGCACTTGTAACATAATCCTTCATCCAGTATGGTGTTCTTCGATTTATGGCAGCAGGTTGATTAGGCTAATTGTTTTCGGCTAAGCTTGTTGAAGACGGACTTGATGAAGAAGGACTGATTACTCCAGTTGCCTCATTCTAGTCTTGCTTTTGCTCTTCAACCTCATTTTCATTTTCTCCAAATTCTTCTTCAGTCACATCATTCTCATCATCTCCCCACTCTAGCAACACATTGGTGACACCTTCTATCTAGTCCTAAATTTTGTTTTCTTCAAAGATCACATCACGACTAATCACCACTTTCTTTGTGACATAGATTATATATTTTGTAGACTTTTGTTTCTTCACTTACTCCCAGCAATACACATTTTGAGCTCCTTGAATCTAGCTTTTTTTTCACATCCGGATTATGTATGTACCCAATGCAACCAAACACTCATAAGTATTCCACTTGGGGTTTAACACCACTCCATGCTTCTTCAGGTGTGAGATCTTTGACTGCCAAGGTAGGACTCCTATTCAGTACATGTACACACCAATTTATCGCCTCTGGCCAAACTCTCTAGGAATATGTTTTTCGAACATCATGCTTCTAACTAGATTCATGATCATCCGGTTCTTCCCCTCAACAACTCCATTTTGTTGAGGAGTGTATGCTGCAGTTAATTTTCTCTTGATCCCATTCAAACTACAACACTCATTGAACTCTTTAGAAGTGAATTCACCACCTCTATCGGTTCGTAAACAACCCACTAAAGAAACATCCTCTTTCTCAACTAAACTTCTGAACTTTTTGAACATATTAAGAGCTTACGACATTTTTGAAATGAAATAAACCCAACACTTTCTACTAAAGTCATCTATGAAAGTGATCAGGTACCTCTTTCCGCTATTGGATTATGGGTTTATAGGTCCACAAATGTCCGAACGAACAAGTTGCAGCTTGCATGAGGCTCTCCAGTGGCTTTTCTTCGGAATGTTGTCCATGTGTTGTTTCCCGGCTAAGCAATTAGTACACACCTTTGTAGGAGCTTTAAGTGATGGCAGCTCTTCAACCATCTTCTTGTAATACAAAGTCATTAAGCCCTTGAAACTAAGGTGAGCAATCCTGCTGTGCCATAGTTGTGTTTCACTATCTTCACTAGTTTGAAAGCAAGCTACTGATTCCTTTGGAGGCATTGCTGCAAGCATAACGAACATTCTGTTAGAAGTCATAGCTGTCTCCATAATGAGGCATCTAGTTGGGTGAAATAGTTTGCACATATAGTTTGCACCTCATGTCTTCCACTGTCTGTCCGTTCTGTGTGGGAAATCCAATCTCGATCCAACTCCAATACTCTTTGGATCGTAGGAGATTTTCCATCAACATGGTCCAATGATCATAGCAACCACCAAACCTGGGAATAACTGTTTGGACAAAATTTCCTTCAGCTACTATGCCTTCAATCTCACCTTCTTCTCTCTCTCTCTCTCTCTATACAATACGGCATTCTCTCTTTAGACACTGGCCGCAAATAACAATGGTGGATAGTCATCATCACCCCCACTATCCCCCCACAAATACCCTCCTCCTCCCCAATTCGCAAGATATTTTCTGCCACTATTGCAGACACCTTCCC
>CAIGRO010095439.1:0-10503 GCA_903798355.1 Fraxinus baroniana | reverse complement strand
TCCTTCAAGAGCCATGCTAGGCTCCATTAGTCCACATAAGCTATTTTTAAAATGGTAAGTAGATAAATGAGGGATGGAGTGCAAATTTTGAAATTTCAGTGAGTATTTGAGTGCAATTTCAAGATCAGTGAGTAAAGCGTGACCCTACTTAAAGTTGGGGGAGGGTTGAAACAATTAACTCAAAGTATTTTATTGTGTAAATCGTTAGTTGAAAATGAGTATATAATAAAAAGAGGGTGTTTGATAGAGATTAAAATCGAATTAAAATTGAAAAATTAGTCGTTATTGTTGATTTTTATTAAGCAAGTGGGACTCAATAACGATCAAATTTTTAATTTTAATCAAATTTTAATAGTTCCCAAAAAAGCCCAAAGTGTTCTGAAAAAAATGAGACACAAACTGGGGTCAAAGGTCAACTAATCAAATTGTTGTAAACTTGTAATAAAACATTTGTACGTGAGAACGTACCAACCTAAAACCTGAAGCGTGTCCCTAGGACACGAGACCAGATGTCTATAAAATCCGTATTATAAAATTCTCGACTTTTTGTAAGAAAACGAATAAAACGGACAATTAAACTAATTTACTTAGAATTCATTTGATGGAGGCTTCGTTCAAGATCAATTATATAATTAGATAATCAATTAATGTCATTAATTTTATTAACCTAATTCGATAAGCTACAGAAGTAGAAAAAGAAATATAAGGAAAAGTAACAAACGGCTTGACTTTGAATTGTATAAGTGATTATATTGTTATTGTAATTTTCTTTAGAATTTATCTACTTGTACATAATTTTTTGTACATCAAGGTATCTACCCTCTCATATGAGGGTGAAACCCACTTGAATAAAAAAAATATTATCTCCAAGTGAGCCCCACCCTAGAGGTGGCAATGGGCTAAATCGAGCCGGCTCGGCCCATGCCCACACGAGCTCGAGCCGAGCTTGTGGCTCGTTAAGCTCTTCTCGTCCCATTTTGGGCGAGCTCAGCTCGTGTCTGGAGCTCGTCCAAAATGGGTACTTGGCTCGGCTCAAATTTTTTTTTAATAGGATATTAGCCTTTTTAAAAAAAAAGAAAAAAAAAAAATTTAAGGCAAGTCCACGAGCCGCTCGTAAAAAAACGAGTCGAGCAGGCTCGGTTGGGGTTCGAGCTCGTCTTTTTAACGAGCCCAAGCTCGGGCTCGTCAAAACGAGCCGAGCCGACAGCTCGGCTCGTTTGCCACCACTACCTCACCCCCATGTGAAGGGGTGGACACCTTGATGTATACAAAATTATGTTCAAGTAGCAAGGCTCCTTTCTTTATTACTCCATTTTTTGTTGCAAAAACAATTATAAATTTGGTACATTATTGTCGGGAAGACAGGAACCTTAGATTTCTCTCAAACTTCTCAAGAATAGGCATAAACACTCAAGAAACCCTAACTACAATAATAGAATCAAATACGACACAAACCAGTACAATAAACAACCCACGTTGCCTGTAGCAACCCAAATTCCATAGCCTAACAAAAGAACTGTTTTACTTTTTAATTCATTCAAAAGTTTTTAAGCAAAGAAACTCTACCTTCAGTTATAGCTACTAAACTACATATTTAATATGTTGTATTTGCGAATTCCAACTAATGCGTAAATTACACGAAGTAAAAAGAGGAATTTGCATTCCATGTCAGTTTTTGGCTTTACGTCTTCAAAAATGTTACCTTTTCAAAATATTTGCAAGATTGTCATTTTTTGGACATTTTTGCTCCTCTAGAGAATTTAAATACCCTACACGTCTTTGAATTGGCAATATGAAAAAATTGTACAAAAAATGAAAAAATGTGACAACCAAGTAATATTAACTCACAATAGTACTTGAATTTTTTTTTTAAAAAAAAGTTGAAAAACCCAAAACCAAAATCCTAAATTCAAACTATTTTTTCTCTCATTCCAAATCTGAAAAGCCAACCAGTGTCACGGAATTGAATACTTCCATTTCCAGCCATTTTGACATTTAAATGTGGGTCGAAGAACTTGACGAATATTTCTCACGCAACCATGCTGAACTAAAATATACTGTCATCGACGAATACCCCATTTCTTGCTATTTTGATGCTTAAACGTAGGTCGAAAAGCTTGACAAGCATTTCTTATGTAGCCACGCTGAACTCAAATATTCCATTTGATTCGGATAAATTTGCTTAAGATTTTGGATCGAATATCCCTTTTGGATTTTAACACTAAATAATTTACAAGGTATGAGCTCATCTTTTCTTGATTTCTACATTTGTTTATTAGGTGTTTGAGTTTGTCATTTGTTAAGCTGAGATCCTTGGACCGCCCAATAAAATATACCGGGTTGGAAGTTATAACTTCAGAAAGGAGAAGAGGAACCCATTTGTCATTTGTTTATTAGGTTTGAGTTTGTCATTTTTATTTATTTTTACTATAAAGATGGCCACACCGAATGTAGAAGAAGCAGTTGCTTCCACTACCACTATGTCGGGTGTATATATGAGGATTTTGCATGACAATATAAAAGGATTGGTGTTGGCTTTGTCTTCTAGCTTCTTCATTAATGCCAGTTTTATTGTTAAGAAAAAGGGGTTAAAGAAATCATGATGGGGTGTTCATCAAGGTTACGATTTCATATGTTTATGTTGTGTGTGTGCATGTGTGTTCATTAATTTCTCTCATTATAGAAGCCAAGAAATTGAACTTTTTGTGTTTCTGTACTGCGCGAAAATAGGCACTTTTAATTATAGACTAGTACTAGAAAATAGGCATTTTAATTATCAATACTTCGTACATAACACAAATAAACATAACTATCTTTTAAGTGAACTGTTTAATTTGTCAAAATGAAAGTCTCGATATGTGACTCAACTGTCGTTCTTGACATTTAGTTTCAGTTATTCTTGACAAACGACTAAATCTCGACAGATCAATTGAGTCATGTCAATAGGAACTATCGTTATCAACATTTAAAGTCAATATTTCTCAACAGATAACTATTTTTCGACAGATTAGGTTTGCAATCATCTGTTCACATGTCCAACTTTAGTTCATCTGAACATTATATGTGTGTTTTGCATTAAAATATACGAATTATTATAATATGACCTTTTTTTTTGCTTTCTTGTTTTACCTTGTTCTTACATATAACATTATACTGATTTTAGGTAGCCGAGTGGATAATTAGATGTTGGTAGACCATGTTATGTTATTATTTGATAACTAATACTACTTTTACACAGGCAATGTCATTGATATACCGGTGGCGACCACCATACTCGTGAAGGCAGCAATCGTGTTAACACAAAGAGGCCGCGATCGACACACGTTCAATTTCCTGCAGCATCTATCATGACTCCATTCACCAAGGGGGGGAGAAAGAAAGTCAAAAAATATTGTAAGGAAGTTTGTTAATTCTATGTTAAATACGATTTGGTGGTTGTGTACTAAATGACCATAGTTGCTTCCCTCCAAGAATTTGATTATAAACACGATTTGGTGGTTGTGTATATCCATGCATCTTTGAGAATTGTCATTTCTCATATGTCGTAGTGGACGTTGTTATCTTTGTGATGTGAGAATTTATCATTTTGTCATTTCTCGTTTTCTCTGTTGTTTTATTACCTTGTAGACATTTGATGCTTGCTCTTATTTTGGTATTTATTACAATGCTAGTGCTTTTATGCATGAAAATTATAAAGAAAGATGGGCTAACCTGAAAAAAGAAGCAATGAATGCTTCTTCCATTATCTATTTAGAAATCAATTTAAGTTAAAAACTCTTTGCAATCATGTAGCTTGTGAGAATCCTTGGGCATTATTTTTATAGCACAAATTTTATTTGTTTTAGAGGATTGATTTATCTGTCTTTGACATATTTGTTGGTTTGTTTGATTAGTACATGACAAAATTGGACTACTTGATAGAATTCTGATTATGAGAAGTTTAAATATCAAAATAATTCAGGACAATTGCTCTTCTTGTTCACATTTATTTTCACATCTGATACACATATCATAAGTAAAACAAATTATATTAATAAAACTACTTAAATCATGTTCTTTTAAAAAAAAAAAAGTACTCATGATCATTGATTAACAACAAATAATAAAGGAAACTTTATGATAAAATGGTACTTATGATTTGAGATTCACATTTTCCATATATTAAGGACAAAAGTTCAGGGGATAAAGGTACACATAGACATTAAACCATCATACCAATTGTTACTCGAGCAATAACTTAGGTTGTGATTTGGTGGTTGTGTATTAAATGACCATACTTAATTCCGTCCAAGAATTTGATTATAAATAGCATGGCATGACTTTCTTCTTCATCTACATGTATTTCGGCTGAATGTATATTCATGTTCAGGACTTTAAACTTCAATGCAATTTGAGTGCGGGGATCAAGAATATCAAGTTTGTCGTTCAATCGTAACACAAGTCCGGCTAGGGTGATACTTGTCGGAACTATGATTGAGTGGTTTTGTCCCTTCTCCATTTCCATTGTCATCTACATGAACAAACTTTCCCCATGCGACACGATAAATCCCAAATGATAACTCATACCTGAAAAGTTGAGATTGCAATGCTAAGAATTCCACACAATCAATATGTTGGCATTTAATAACATGAAAAGTGACACATTCGAATATTTAAATCCATTCAATAACAAATCGGTGAAATCGACAGTTGAAATGTCTATCTCGACAGTTTCCAAATGTCAAATTAGACAGTTAAACTATCGGAACTGACGAGAAACATGTAGTGTGTGTGTGTGTGTGTGTGTGTGATTAGAACAAGTTTTTCATAACATTAAGTGTAGTCATAAATATTATACTATTATAAATGACAAAATTTTCTTCCCAAATGATTTGCACAGCGAGTCATTAAAGAGACAATGCTTCAAAACATTTATTGGGTTTGATTGAAAAAAATTATTCAAAACATTAATTGTGATCATCTATTCTGAACTACAACATGACAACTTCTTCCCGAATAAATAACTCAATGCTTCATTAAATATGAAATCCTTTACAAAATTTTGTAGAGGATATTGATATATTTATCCAAAAGATTTGAAAAACTAAACAAATCAATGAATAATAATTTCAAAAATTTAAAATAAATACGACCATGTTGTATTTAACATTTCAAATGTAGTAAGTTAAAAGATAAAAATATAGACAATTTCTAACATGCTAACCTCTCAAAATGGAAAATGAATCCAATAGTAATTTCTTCTTGATGAAGGAATGGAGAAGACTGTAAGAAAGTTAGGATTTGTTAATGGTAGAAAAAATCGGTTTATGCTCACTTTTCAAAATATATTTCTTTTCTTGATTAAGAAATTCATATTACCCAATATAATCTAAATACATCCAATTTTATGGTACACAAATTAAATCATCATATTATAGCATTAATGGGCATTCAAATCAAGCATTAGTGATCATTAAATGCTCCCAAAAAGCAATCACTATGGGTAATTTGGACATTTCACACAAAAGTGACATTTTTAGCACCGTCAGTAAAAGTGAAAACATATGATGTTGCAGATTCTCTATTATCTTTGTAACTAGGCATTTTCATCTCCTTCCAATTTAATTCCCTCACTCTAACGTCTAAAATGAAATCAATGTTTGCAATACCCTTCAAATATCTCAAAATCCCTTTCAAAGCTTCCCAATTTTGTACTCCTGGATTAGACATATCCACTCAATATGTGAACTGAATATGCAGTATAGATCTTGTACACACCTTTGTATACATCACCGAGCCTATAACATTTGAATATGGAACCTTGTCCATATATCTAATCTCAACTTCAGTTTAGGACACTACTTTTTACTTAGTACAAAATGGTTTGGAAATGGACAACTTTAGCATCTAGCAATGAAAACTTCTCAAGTATTTAATAGTATATAGATGTTGTTACAAGACCAATACACAGTTAGTACTAGCTCTTACTATGCCCATGCGTGAGATTTTTTTTGGCATTCCTAGGATCTTTCATGTCAAATTTAGAATTCAAAGTAGATTCAACATCACTAATTGTATTATCACGTGAAATTATAAGTAACCGTCATCAACATAAAACAATAGATATATAAGAAATTGTGTAGGAAGTTTTGATTTTGAAGCATAGACAGTGGTTAAAGTCACTTGTTTTAAAACCTAAAATAACATAAAAGAATTAAATTTCTTATTATAATGTCTTAGGAAATTTTTAAGCAAACATACATGATGAGAATTGTTTTTATCGGTTTGACTCATAAATTTTCTCTTCAAGTTCCCAACGCAAAACTGTCGTCATATCATCAAGTTGTTCCATTTTCCAATTGAGAGATGCTACATGTACCTAAAATCTTACCTAATTTTTTACATAATTGACACATGGCGCCCCCTATTGTGAGGCGCCTGGGCCCACAAGCCCCCCAATAGGGGACGGTCATGTGTCAATTATGTAAAATATTATATAAAATTTTATGTACAACAAGTTTTTCCTTTCCGATTAAAGTGAGCTACAACAGTAAACACTACTCTAATGGTATTTCACAACTCGAAAGAATTTTTTTTTTAGGATTAGGGTCTAACTCAATTGGTAAACCTAGGTATGTATATGTGTTCTTAAAGGGGAAAATGCAAAATTACCATAGTGTCAAGATACACTTTCAAATTTAAAAAACTTGTGTAATTCTTTCTAATATGATCATCTAATAAAATTTGTGACCCGTTTATTAATTAAATAGTTTAACGTAACAATAACATACAATTTATGAACTCAATTACGCACTAGTCACAAATTACATAACATCAGAGTTACAAAAACACAAAATGTTGGTCATAATTATAAATTTAATCACAAATTACACATTTTTATATATATCACTCACCAATTATCAAATTGACTGGTCATAGATTATTACCCAATTAACTAACCACACAAAACTTTTCATCTCCCTCACCTTTCCCCCACATGCTCTACCACTGTCGTACCACCCAAATCGTGTCATCGCATCAGAACTACATTACACTTACCATGCGACAACAACCCAATGGTTTTTGATGGCATTTTAGGCCAAATTTGATGGCGTTAGAGTTGGTGTTGAGAACTAAATATTGGAGAAAAAAATTTCCTTATTAGTTCAGTAAAATAGGTTGGATTATATAGCCTTTACAAAGCACTAGAAGATAAAAGAAATAAATAACATGATAACCCAAAAATAAATAATCAAGAGGGGAGTGAATTTTCTTTTAAAACTTTTTTCGAAAAACTAATCAAATTCAAGAAAATATTAAATAGATTAATTCATCTAATAAGAGCAAATATGAAAACAATAAATTAAAGGGAAGATATGGTGCAAACGATATAATTGTGGATGTTCTATCCAAATCAATAATCTACATTCTCCATTACCAAGCTCTCCGACACATTTTCACTATATTGATTGACTTATAGTGCAATCTAACCTTTTACAACGCTTTCGGTGACTTACAAACAAGGAACATCGATCATTATACGATATTGAGCTTTACGAGATCTCAATATGACCCACACGACGACTTATAATAAGGAGCACCGATCCTTATACTATTGAGCTTTCACGGGAACTCAATACGACCCACTAGTTTAGAGTAAATAATTTTACAATGAAAACTCTCTCTTAATAAATGATACAAATGAATTAAGTACTAAGAGATACTAATATTTCAATGAATAATGATAAATGATAGTTCAAGTGTTAGATGAAAAACTTTAATTAATATGATAATTAGAAATTTGATTCAATTAATCAAAGTTTTTCAATGAGAAGATGTAGAAGAAATAAATGCAATATAAGTTCAAAAATCGTCTTAAAATATGTCTTTCTTTTAATTAATGATTATTATAAATTAAGTACTAAGAGAAAAATGAGAAATTTTGATGAATATGATAAATTACTAGTTTGTTTCAATCAATAAAAGTTTTCAATATGAAGAAGTGGAAATATATATGCAACGTAAGTTCAAAGATCTTCTTCAAAATATATCTCTTTTATAAGTAATAGAAATAAGTTAAGTAGAAAAATAGAGATGAAAAAACCTTGATGAGGATGATGATTAAAGAGTTTGAATCAATCAAAATTTTTTATATGAAGAAATAAATTAACTGAATGCAAAGGAAAACTAAAAGAATTCTCTCAAATAATATCTCATTTTGATGCTCTTGAAGAATGTTGCAATGATGCAAGAAGTAGAAGTATTTATAGAGCTCAAAACATCAAAAAAGCTATGAGTTCGAATGACTTTCGTTTGGATGACTTGTACATAGTAAAAATCAGATATTAGAACAATCAAATTTTGGACCATTGGAGACTTCTGATCCCCAGTAGTTTCGATATTTTTACATTTTGGCCACATTTGTTCGATTCAAAGGTTTTGAAAGGTATGGTCTATTGGAAAGTATATTTTAACTAACTTTTCAAGATAAAAAATGTTTTTAAAATTCAAATATCATTTTTAAAAGTCGTTTTTACATTTGGATGACTTGAAATGCACAAAATTATTTTTAATGCATAGAAAAATTTTGAGCTTAAACATTCATTACCAAATATCAAAGTGTTAGTACCTTTACACTTTATCTAAGAAAATCAAGTCCTTGATCTTGCTCCATAGTTGAGTTGTAAAGTTATTGAATGTGTGACTTCAATCTTGTCCTCCTTCATGAGTCCGATTTGTGATGATAGCTTTTGATCTTTTGATAACCATCGATCAATCTTTCATAATATGCTTTGAAAAAACTATAATCACTTAAATACAACTTGTTAGCAAACAAGATTAAATCTTTTGTTGTAATCAAGACTTTAAGGTTTTAATGAACCATATCCTACAGTTTTTTCCTTTTAGATTATGACAAATAAGATAATTTGCAGAGTAATATTAAATAATTGATAAGGAATACAAATTTTAGATTTTACATGTAATTTATATATTTCCCCTATCATTTACAAACCAACAATCATTCACTTTAAACTATATGTTTATCAAGACAAGCATTAATCACATCCATCTATCATCACATTCTCATAAAACATAACATCTCATATATTTTTCATGTTTTGTCATAAGCAAAAAGATATAGCATTTAAGATCAAAACACAACCATAGAAAACATAGAAGATTTCCTTTTAAGTTAACACATGAAGCCTAATCAAAATGTTCAAAATAGAGGATATCTCATACATAG
Source organism: Fraxinus baroniana (assembly GCA_903798355.1). NCBI lineage: Eukaryota > Viridiplantae > Streptophyta > Magnoliopsida > Lamiales > Oleaceae > Fraxinus > Fraxinus baroniana. The sequence continues at coordinate 1,277 of CAIGRO010095439.1, read as the reverse complement.
GCAAGTCAAAGCATGATTTTACGGGAAGTAAAGATACAAAGAGGTTAGATCAATAGACAAGAAAAGGAGAAGTGAAAGAAATGAGTGAAAAATGAGGGTTTGGAGGGTTTAAAAATTGGAAATTCAGACAGTTTGGTCGACCGATTTTATTTTTATTTTTTTATTATTTTTTAACACCAATCTAAACTAAATATATAGTAAATAGTAAGAAAATCAAGTAAGAAAAGATAGTATGAATTTAATTTAGCCATGTATTTTGAACTCATCAATAACGCCCAAACTTTTAAAATATGTGAGAAACGATCAAGCGCTACAGGTTTAGTGAAAATGTCAGCCAATTGATTTTCTGTATTTATAAATTCCAATACAATATCTCCTTTTTGTGCATGATATCTTAGAAAGTGATGCATACTTTCAATATGCTTGGTTCGAGAGTGCAAGATGAGACTTTTTTATAAATTTATGGCACTATTGTTGTCACACATGCTAGGTATATGATTAAATGATAAGTGATAATCACTAAGAGTTTGTTTCATGCATAATGTTTGTACACAACAACTAGCAGCCGAGATATATTCGGCTTTGATAGTAGATAATACAACGGAGTTTTATTTTTTACTAAACCACGACACAAGTACAAAGCCTAGAAAATGACATGTTTTGCTAGTGCTTTTGTGATCAAGGTGCAACTGATCCAATCGGCATCCGAATAACTAATTAAATCAATGTATGTGCCATCTGGATACCAAAGGCCTAAGGTTCTAGTGCCAATAAAATATTTAAAATTCTTTTTATAAAACTAAGGTGTGATTCTTTAATATTTGATTGAGATCTAGCATATAAACACACATTAAACCCCTGTTTGATCAACATTATTTTTTTCATTCTCATTCTTCTACTCATTTTCAATCACTTTTTTCAATAAAATAATATTTTTCATCACATCAATAACTTTTCCTTCTTTTTTAACCACACATTCTTCATCAATCTACTATTACAAAATACATTCTTTCAAAATAATGTGGATCAAACACACCCTAAATAAAATATTGGTTCTACTTGCGGTTAAGTAAAGAAGGGGATCCAATCATATCTCAATATTTAGTTACATCAACGGAAATACCTTTATCATCTTTATCCAATTTTATGAATGTGCTCATCGGAGTGTTCAACGGATTCAAGCTTCCATTTCAAACCTCTTGAGCATGTCCAATATATACTTATGTTGACTAATGAATATCCCATCATTAGTTTGCCTAATTTGAAGTCCAAGAAAG
>CAIGRO010095410.1:0-14686 GCA_903798355.1 Fraxinus baroniana | reverse complement strand
TTTGGCTAGATTAATGTGTTAATTTATTTTTAAAAATTTAATTAATCCAATATAAAAAAAATTTAGTTAGTTTAGGGTCTTATTCGGTTATTCAGTTCTTGGTCTAGACTCGTTACCCGACCCAAACCGTTCGGTTCTCAATTCGGGTACCCGTTCGGGTATTTAATTTATGAGGAACCGCAAGGTTCGGGACTTTTTTCCAGCCCTATTTTTTGGTTTAAATCTTCCATTAAGACCATTTTTAATTAAGTAGTATGGTTGTATTATTACTCTAATTACATTTCTTATTTACTATATGAGAAGCAACTTTGAATCTTGACTCTTGACGTATGCTAGTAAGAGTCGTGAGGAAGAATGAAGATTGACCTATGGTAGTAAGAGTCTTGACCGATGTTGATAATATTGTTCGTTATATTAGAATTTTGCATTTGGACATTGTGATATTGTTTGTTAAATTGGCTTAGTATTTTATTTTTATTTTTATTGACTTTTTTTAATAATATTTTATTTCAATTTGATAATTGGAGTTTGAACTTATAAAAAATAATTTATTTTCGTGATTATTAAGAGTGTGTTTGGTGCACATTAAAATGAGAGAATGCATTTTTTTGAAGTGATGTGATGAGAAATATGTTGTTGAAAAAGAAGGAAAAGTTATTGATGTGATGGAAAATATTATTTTATTGAAGAATGTATGATTGAAAATTAGCAGAAGAATGAGAATGAAAAAATATAATATTTTATTTCAATTTGATAATTGGAGTTTGAACTTATAAAAAATAATTTATTTTCGTGATTATTAAGAGTGTGTTTGGTGCACATTAAAATGAGAGAATGCATTTTTTTGAAGTGATGTGATGAGAAATATGTTGTTGAAAAAGAAGGAAAAGTTATTGATGTGATGAAAAATATTATTTTATTGAAAAACGTGTGATTGAAAATGAGTAGAAGAATGAGAATAAAAAAATAATGTGGAACAAACATTGACTAACTGAATCGAACCGAGTCGAGTCAAGTCGAACTAAATTGACTTTCATGGTTACGGTCTGGTTATAATATGACCAAAAATTTGACGGTGGCGATTATGATTTTGATCGAACCGAACCGTTTCCGTCCCCACTCCCCACTGCCCAGTTCGAAATTTATAATACAAGTATCACCCGCACTCTGAGCTGTTCTCCTTTTTCTTTCGCACATTTATCGGAACTTTGCAGTACAGATCGCCGGCAGCAAGAGAGACAAATGGGCCCACCGAGATCCGGCCGTACAATTTCACAGCAAGCCTTTGACGAAATGGTGAAGGAAAACATGGAGGCTCTGGGAATGGACTCCACCGAAGCCCTACAAGACGCCATCCAAACTCTCACCCTTCAAGGCGTCGATCTCTCCGGTTGGTATTTTTCCATTTGTGTATTTCGAATTTTCAATGCTATCCTACAAGTTCCACACTAATTACACTTACGCCTCCTTTCCCCTTTTTGTAGGAATTATCACGTGCACTCCGGGAGAGAGCAATCCGGTGATGGAATGTTTGGACAAATTGAAGCAGCTGAATGAGAATTGGTCAGATCGAAATCAGGCTAAAGACAAGAATGCAGGGAATGAAATTGTGGAGTTGTTGGTAGAATTGAATGATATGTGTAAGGATAAAGGATCTGGGAATGTGGCGATTGCAACAAAAAATGGTGGGATAGAATTAGTGATTTCAGTTTGTACGAAGATTCGGGCTGGGTTTGATCGGGGTTTAGTCACCGGGTTGAAAACCATTGCTTCTTTACTTCATGGTATATTGCTCACTATATATGTAAGCAGATTGGAAATTGAGATATGAATATTAATTTTCTCACCATCTTCATTTGAAGGTGTTGTATACATTTATATATATTGATGAAAATGATACAAATCACAACAACAGCCTAATGTAGAACTTGATGGGGCTTGGCTGCTGCTAAGTGCTTACTATTCAGTTGAGAGTTTTCAACCTTTTCTTCTGCCTTATCCTTAACAATATGTGCTGAAGAAAATGGGCACTATTTATATATTTCATCAATTCAGGTTGAAATCATTCGCATGTATGTGTGTAGAGTTCTACAGCTGCTTGAGTTTATTACAGTCGATAATTGGAAGGGAAATAAGTCAATAACTAGCATGAAGCGAATTTAATTCTGAACTTGCAAAATCTGTAATGATCTTTCAGTTAAATACAGTTCTGAGCAGTTATTGCTCTGTAGATAACTTCTAAGGGATATACTTCGAAAAATGGAATTTGGTGGATGTAGATTTTAAAGATAATAAGTTACAATTCTTGATTTTTTGTTTCTCCACCTATACTGTGCTATATTGTAATACTTATAATTGACATGTGCCTACCAACCTTCCCATGTTTTTGGTTTAGTATGATGCCGAATATATGTTTAGTGATCAGCAGTTAGTTATGATTGTTTTCATGTGCAGATCTTCAAAGTACTGAAATATTTAGGGAGCGTGGTGGCCCAAAGATTGTGGTAGATATCTTATGTGATGGAAGACAAGATGCAAGCATCTTAGATAGTGGTTTTTCAGTTGTAGCTGCGGCTTCAACTGGTAACGAGGTTATCAAAGAATCATTCATGGAATTGAAAATCGATGAGCTAATAGTCCAAACTTTGAAAGAACACAATGGGGGTAGCATTCCAAGCGCATACAATGCAATATGTATCCTCTTAACATCCGATGACAATCGTGTAGTGGCCTCTCAGGTAAGTCAAAAGAATGCATGTTCTTTATGGACTTTGGTGGCACCAATTTGATATTAATCCTAATATGTCGTAGAAATGTTTAAAGTCTTTGATTCTGTTTCGATCACTACTAATTATCCTGGAAAGTGGTAGGGGGAAGAGGAAATTTGTGATGCTTCTATAGAAGATGCCTATTTGGATGATATTAATGGAAGCATATTTCAATTTCTACTAATTGAATTTTTAGAATATTATTTCGATAAACAGCCCAACACTACAGGATATTTTTGGTATAAAATTAATTTATCCTTTCAGGTTTTTGGTTATGCTCGAAAATTTGCAAAATTAGGAATTGCAGAAGTTCTCGTGGACTCACTCCAAGAAGGGATCAATTCACCCAGCCTGGTATCAGCCAGCATCGCTTTGAAGGGTGTTGCTGTCAATGTAAGACTAGATACATGCAACCATTCAAATGTTAAAAAATTTATATTTCTTTTTTATAACCGTGGATGTCCGGGCTAGTTTGCGCGCATCTCAACTAATCCCACTAGGCCGTAAAGTTTACAGCCGGATATTCACCTCAGTGCCCTGATGGGATTCGAACCGGTGACTATTGGAGAGCAAATTCAAGGCCTAACCAATTGAGCACCCCCTTAGGGTTAAAAAAAAAAATCATATTTTCATACCGTCAGAAGGACTCAAGTGTCTTTTCAAGGAAAAATTACTTTTACTTGTTCGTGGATATTTTCTGGCCTTTTAGCTCTATTTAACATTAGAAAGTTTTAAATCACAAATCACTCGAATACCTGAACTTAAGACACATGTCAGTGTAACTCGTGGTGTAGATAATTTACCTAATCCAACTTACTGGGCTGGAATAAGAGTAGTTTGGAAGGAGTGGGGAGGGTGTTGGGATGAATAATCCAAGCAAAGGTGGGATCATATTACTGGCTCTTAATCAGGCCTTTTTCTATTACAATATTGACTTTAATAATGTAACTTAACTATTTATTACTTAAATCAGAGAGAAATAATCTGGGACTTCTGTGTTGATATATTGCTTCTGAAAGTTAAGAAACCGATCTTAAAATTAAGGCTGAAACTCTACATTGCTTTGATTTTTGTAATAAGAAACCGATCTCTTTTAAAATAGGCAATATAAGGATATCATGTATGTGGTTTTTAGAGTCTTCCAGCTTTAATTTTGAGCTCTCTGTTTGCAGGATGAGATTTGCAGATCAGTCGCTAATCATGGGGGTATAGATGCTATTCTCCATTGTATTGACAATAGTGGTGTGCAGTGCAACAATACTGTGGCTATAGCTTGCTGCTCATTGTTGTCTAAGGTGCAAAGCTTAAAACAGATTTTTCCTTCTTGCTCTTTTTTGGTGGAGGCCAATTAAATGTGCATCATAAGATTATCTTCTTTTCTAAGGCCTATCTTAGATAAATGCGTTCAATTGTTTGGTATTCCTTTGGCTCTTTGCTATTGTATCGTTTTAATAAAATAATCTGATCTTGAGACACCTAGACAATACGAGTTTATAAAACTTTAATAGGAATTGATTTACACCATTTTTCATTATTGACATTATGTTAGATGTCATTGTGTTGATTAATAAAATCATCCAATCCTAAGACACCTAGATAGGACCAGTTCATGAATTTTAGTAGTTAGGGTGTGTTTGAGCTACGTTATTTTGGAAAAATGTATTCTAGAATAGTAGATTGATGGAGAATGTATAGTTGAAAAGAAGGAAAAGTTATTGATGTGATGGAAAATATTATTTTATTGAAAAATGTGTGGTTGAAAATGAGTAGAAGAATGAGAATTAAAAATTTAATGTGTACAAAACAGGGGCTTATTTGTTTTCACCATTTTATCGTGAACTTTTGATTGCATTATTAACATTTTGTTAGTCATCCTTTAATCAAGCTTTAATGTCTTTACCCTTTTCCTGATTCCCTTGTTGGTGCATAGTTACCTTTTCAAAAAGATCAGTTCTAGGAGCACTACATCTCACTTTCTTTTTACCCATGTATGCTTTGTATACTGCAAAGCTTTGTGCTCAGGAAATCTTGAAGTATTTCTAATATGATGTCCTTTATCAGTTGGCAGGAAGTGATGTGAACAAGTGTGCTATTGTTGAAAAGAAAGGCATGGATAGGCTTATCAAACTATCATCAAGATTCTCTGATGATCCTTCAGTGTTACAAGAGGTAAAGAAATGACTAGTCGGTTTTTAAAATTGAGTCATGCTTAATTTGAATTTCTTGGGTTAAATCACCATGGAGGGATTTGTCAATTTGAAGGACACCGATGAAGAAATAGAAACATCCATAGCTGTTTATTCTGTGTGTTCATGTGTTAACCCAAAGAACAACACAAGATAAGCCCTCCCCATGGGATTCATATTGATAGCCATATGCAGATCGGCCAGAACTATTTGCTGATTTAACTATTAAAGTTTAGTTTAAACTGCAGATAGCAACATTACTGACTGATTCGTTGGCAACATTCAGTTATAAAATGAGGTAGGGAATGTAAATTAGACTCAGCAGTTAGCGCAGCTTATCGTTTCTGATAAAAAAAAAAGTAGGAATCAGAGTTAAATTGTGGGGGTTAAAGCTGTGGACATCAATTAAAAATTGATCGCGATATGATTGTATGCAATTAGAAGTTGTAAAGCAAGCTGTGCCAACAGGCGAGGTTTTGCATCTCTATGTGATGCACATTCCTATGCCAAATATAGAATGTGATTAGCAGTTTCTACACTACTTGGTGAATCGATGTGTACATTTGACTTGAGACAGGTCATGTCCACTATATCCATACTGTGTTTAAGGTCCCCAGAAAATGCAGCCTGCGCTATTGAATCTGGAGCCGGAGACCTTGCTATTCAAGCTATGCAGAGGTTCCCAGATTCAGACCAAATGCAAAGATACTCTTGTTTCATGATTAGGAACCTTGTGGTCAGGAATCCAGAGAACAGGTTATCCTTTAAATTGACTTTCCATAAACTTCTCCTTCCAACTATTATATTGAGTCCATTTCTGAGATCATAACATGTATTAAATCGCATGTATTAAATCACTAATGTTGTAGAACTCTTTTGCTCGGGAATGGCATTGAGGCACTCCTCAGAAAGGCTAAGAGAAGTCACAAGAGCTGCAAAAATGCTGCCACTGATGCTCTCAGAGATCTAGGACTTGATAATTACAACTTATAATACACACCAATCGATAAGGAGTCGAGCAGATGGAGCCCTCTGAGCCTGATACACGTCATTTCTCCGATGTCTTGTATAAGAGCTTGGTAACAAAATTACATGTTAAAAGGGTGAAATGTTATGAAAATATTCATCATAGGATTCTGTGTTGCGATGTCAAAACATTTTACCTCTATCTGTACCTGAGCATATACAGCCTGCAATAGCATTGTACTGTATTTTTCGTATTTTACTTATGTAATACGTCACATTATTTTGTCCTTGATTTTCTTGCATAAAATATTACTTTTGAGATGGAAATGATCTAATGCCAACGATGGGTATGTGTTATAATGCACACCATGTGCATGACAACACGTGAACATGTGGTGGTGTCACGTGCATCGGATGTTGCCACATGCACGGTGGGCATTAGATCAAAGCCAACTTTTGATGCGCTACTTCATAATCACGACAGCATAAAAACCACCTTTTAGAATAGACCTCGACTTTATTCATCTCACCCCTTGTTATCAAAATGGGCATGGAAAAACAAACAAAAAAGTGATATTATAGTGTTACGACAATGGAACGAGGAATAGATACGAGCTACAGTCAAATTTCTAATGTAAACAGTACGCTTTGAATTGTACTGTCCCGAGGGTCCTCAGAAATAATGAATTGGGAAGGAGGTAGATGCCGGTGGCGGGACGGCGGTGCTTGGGTGGTTCTGAGGTGGCTTAGCCTGCCGCTGCCACAATTTCTCGACAAAAGCTGCCCATTCACGTGATCAAACCAATGAGAGGGATCTGAATGTAAAATCCTCCCCGGACCACGCGATATGATTACCCTGCATGAAATGATACATATTCGTCAACATTTCTTACTTTTTTTATTGGAAAATAATTATTTTCCTTATTTCTTTGAAACGAATTGAAGTGTGCTTTCACCGGTGCCACTCACTTTCTAAAAGTGAGAAATTATTGGTGGAATTTTGACACATTAAGAGCTTATCATGTGCACTTTTGATTAAAAGGTCCAAAAGAAAATTATTCTTTTTTCATTTTTTCCATAATTTATTTGCAAATGAAATAAAGGGCTTTTCAAGATTGAAAAGCATGGGGGCACATTTGAACTTCTACTTTTATTTCCACTTCTCGTAGAAGAATTTTTTTTTTATTTTTTTAAGTAATTAATCCTCTTTTAGAAAAATTTATAATCAGACAATATACATTTAAAAAATTATTCAAATATATTCAGAAAGCAATTTCTTAAATTTCAGAGGTAATTTTTGACTTACGGAGTCCTGAATTTAGATTTTAATGTTGATCGAGGCGTAAGAGAATTCGTTTATTCGTTTCATTTGTACATTTACTATTTAGAACTGAGCAATTCATGCAACAAAGCAAATAAAATGAAATTAAATAAAATAATTCAAATTACTCCCAAAAATAAGAGAAAGTAAGCTCGTTTCAAAAATAAGTGAAAAGTATTATGAATAAAATAGCCCCCCTCACTTCAAGACTCAGCTCTTTCATGTGGATGATGTTCATCTTGCGAAGTCGTACGTTGTTCCGCCACCTCTACTTGTTCTTCCGCAGCTTCTGAAGGTGTCTCTAGTGGCGGCGCCGCATCGGAGGAGCTGCTGACACGGTGCTCCGCCACCATGCGCAGCGGCGGATGAGGATTAAAGCTTCCATCAATACAAGACGAGCATTTAATCTCAACCCACCTTTCAAAATCGTACCCTTGATAACCCATGATTCTCCGACCCGAACAAAGCCGCCCGATCATCACAGATAAAGCACACAGTATCGTTATCACTGCAAGGGCACCAATAACAGGTCCAAAAGAGCCATGACCTGAATGAGCTGTGTAGGCCGCCTGTTGAGGCATCACCGCCATTGGCGGTGGTTGCAGAGGTTCTAATACTGGTGGGTTTGAAACAGACATTTTCTCTTATAAGTTGAATAAAGATGAGTAAAGTATGCAGTTTCGTCTTTCTTGATGTTTTGGAGCTGGGTTTACAAATATTTCTTGGGTTTTCTGCTTTTAATTGGATTGAAATTAAAGCAAATTATGAGTTCAAATGAACAGGGAAAAAAAGCAGATTTCAATAGGCAAAAAGATCTCGAGAAAGAGCGAATGGTTGGGTAATAAGGGCAGCTTTTTTTAAGAGAAAAAGTGTGGGGGGAAAAAAAAAAGCAGCAGTAAACCGTGTGTCTTAAGTAAAGTAAGTGGAGGGAAGGACTCAAAGAAAGTGATAACTTCTGTCCTTGAATTTTAATCACAAAAAAAGCTTTAATTTAAGGATTTTTGTCCAAATGGGTGATTGTTGTGATATAAATTATAACAATCTTGTGAGCAGTGTAACGATTGTGCTCAAGTCGTTGGCTCATGTGTGCTTTGAAAGAACACGTGTTCCAAGATTTTCATCCACTCATGGTGAAAGTTGAATTTTTACCTTGCTTTTCATATAATAATTTTGAAAATTTTACAATTAATACTTTAAAAAATGGAATATATTTAAAAAAAATGACTTGATAAAAAAGACAGCTTATAATCTCTATAGATTTTCTTTCTTGTCCTTGGATAGTACAAAGATTATGTCAAAACCATGCAACAAGCCAAAGCCTGTTGGAAAAACAGTTTGCTCCACTGGACAACCAACTTCCTTATTTCCAGTCGAGTCTATCGTGTCAAACACACCCTGTTTGTATCATTCTCGATTAGCAAATTCATAGAATCAAGACTATACCAACTCTTTCAGTATGGCTCAAGTAGAAGTGCCCACTCTTACTACAGAATGGTACAATTCCAAGAAATCAAGAAACAGAGTTTCACAAAGAAAAATTAAAATCGTGAATCCATCATAGTGTAGTCACAAGAAATTGAAATACAACGAAAAATTATTATTTAGTATATAAATTAGTCAAAAACAATGGAATACAATTCCAAAATTAGGTGGAATAAAGTTTGATATACCATCTCACTCCACATTTTAAACAATAAAGGGAAAATAATTCAAAAAATAGCTTATACTGACTATCAGGAAGAGAAAAATAAAAGATCCATATATGATATACCCTCACTGAGTTTAACAGGATTAGACAGGGACAATAATTGGCTTCCCTCTGCCCATAGTGAAACCTCGGGTTCCATCTGGCATTCTCGGCCCTTTTGCAGTCTGTCTTGAAGATACTTCACCCACGAGGGAGTTGCCCAGGTGAGAGGATTGAGTAGGTAGGCTGCGCGTGCTGTGAAGTTGAATCCGTTGCCTAGATTTCCCTCGACCTCTAGCCCAAGTTTGCTTCGACCCAATGGAAGTTTCTTCAATCTACAACAAAAAATAAACTCTTTTTAAGTAATATCAGATGTTACGGTTCATGCAGAAAATGTTACTTGAAGCTGTCAAAATGGTGCTTTTAAGCTTAACCAAACATGCTATTATTTTTACAGTAACGGTTTACCTTACTCCTAAAAACAGAAATTAGTAGTATGAATGAGATAACAGAGATGCACATATAGTGAATAAATTTATAGGGTGTTTTGGTGGGGATTAAAATTATATTTTTAGTAGACAATAAATTTTTTTGAAATATGTAGTTGAAAAGTTGTGGGATACATGAAAGATGACGTTAATATTGATTGTTTGACTTTGATTTAGATTAAAATCTGATTTTAATCCATACCAGATAGATCCTTAGTAAGAAACTTAGCGGTATTAATTGTTGCACTAGGAAAACAGTTACCTCAACTGATCCCGAGGTATTTTGATGAGAGGAGCCTTCTTGTGGTTCAAGGGCCGGTCCTTCGTCATCATCTAAATAGCCATCGAAATCAGCCTTCCTGTTCTTGAGCACGGACTTTGGCTGCATGCACAGTAATCTCAACAAAAGCATAGAGAGACAGATAATCTCTAAAAAGTGATTGTTTTTATTTGAAGTGATCCTACCGAACGCCTCAGCAGGCACCTCACATGCAAGCCTTTTCTCCAATTTCTTTCATCGTTTAATTTCTCAGCCTGAAGAGGTTAAATAAACGCTGCAAGATCAGGAAAGTGAAAAATAAATCTAGGAAAAGAAGACGAGAAAGGGTAACAATGTTTACTGCTCTCTCTGCTGTTTCGGTTTTCTCGTACTCTATTAGCGCATGGAGCTTCAAAAGAAAAGGCAAGAAGAAGGGAACATCAATAAGCAGAAACTGAGAAATGAAAGAAAATACAAAAATATGGTTAAGTTCATACTTTACGACTGATGACAAAATCGCTTTTTGAGCGTGAAGGATTGGGCTCCTGCGGTTGGCATATTCTAATTGTTTTCACACTGAAAATAAGCAAATACATTCGATAAGTCTACAATTGTATGCCATATAACAGAAATCAAATAGGGGGATATGTTGCCACCTTCCGACCACATTAAATATTTTTTCAATGTTCTGATGTGAGTGATCATCAGGGAGATTTTCAGCTACAACAGTGCGCAACTGCATTGATGAATCATAAAAAAATGTACAATAATGAGAAAGTTTTTGATTTATTTAACAACATGAGGAAAGGTTTATATGTACCTGAAGCTCCTCTTTGTCTTTATCCGTGAAGGGATTTTTACGTTTTACCTTCTTACTATCATCGCTCACAATCTGCATAACATGGTAACGAGTGCAAAATGTTCGTCCAAAAGAAGAGATCAGAAAAGCAATGCATCTCTTTTCTTCACAAGAACGGATGCTACTAAGTACTAACCAGCTTTGAAGAGGATCGAAGAGCTTGCGCCACCAATTGATGACTAATGTTGAGGGATTTGAGTTTCTTTGTAGATGCAACAACAGCTATTGGAACTGTGAAAATGGCAAGATTCAAGATCCAAGTCAGATATCAGACAGGCATACTAATCAATGATGCTGTAAGTTCAATTCTATGATGTTCCAAGATGCTCACCAAAGCCTTCGGGATCTTTATTCACTTGTTTCACCAGGGCTTCATTAGCTAGCATGCTCATATCACTGAATTGGTATTCTACCTGTCACAAGCCAATCTGATGGTCAGCATTCTATGTCGGCTAATATGTCTTGCATTACTACAATAATTTTTAGATAGGATCAAGTTTAACAGAGACTACTGAATTACAGAATGAGCGATACAAGTCAAAATGCCACAGCTCTATGATAGCACGTTCAAGAAAACGAAGAACAACAGCGAATTGAAGCATGATATGAATACCCTATTTGTTATTCATCGTTGTTCAAAGTATTGGCATGCGTTTTTATTTTACCAGGTATGGTATATAAAAATGATTAAAGGATATGTTAGATGAGTCAAAAGGCCATAAACGAAAGCAACATTTAAGAAAATGAAGAATAACAACAAACATAAGCTCGATGAGAATCCCCTAATTGTCATTCAATCAACCAATCAAAGTATTGAAGGATACGTTAGACGAGTCAAAATGCCACACTCCAATAATAAATGATAGCAACATTTAAGAAAGCGACGAACACAAGCACGATAAGAATACCATAATTGTCAATCAATCAACCGATCAGAGTTTTGACATGTCTTTATTTTACAAGTTATGATATTAAAAAACAAACAATTTGTTGATGCAAACTTTTTTCTAAATCATAAATTAAATAACACGTGACTAAATTTCCCCGCGTCTTTCCCATCCACTCCAATCCAACGTACCAAATATAACTCATATATAACGAAATCATACATGATCATTTAAGAAATAAACAACATAGATTAAAAGAAAACTCAAAAAAGAACCTGTTTAATGATCTTTTGCCTAAGCTCATCGGAAAGTACATTCTTAGAATGATGATGCGACTGTCCCGAATGACCCTTTTCATTCGGATTCGGAGCAACCAAATGTGGGATTGTTTCTTGATCGGTAACGTAAATCCAATTCCCACCATTCCCATTAGTGTATTGAATTGACGGGTAAACATACCCGGTTATTGGCACTTGGGTCGGGGCGTGAGATCTGGGTACAAACTCCGGTGCTGCCACATTGAATTTGAAAGTGCCACAGCTTTCACTTTCCTTCTTCTTCTTCTTCTTCTCCTCCACCTCCTCCTTGATATCAATATCATCTTTTTTTTCTGCCGGATTTACCTGCGCCATTTTTCCACAACAAAAAATGTAAGAAAAAACAAGAAGAATTTGTTTGAAATCTGTAAATGTTATTGTTTTTTTCAGTCCCTTGTGCGGGACGAAAATTTTGTATGTTTTTTTGGGTGAATGAAAATGAATGGTGTTGGAGTGGAGAAATTGGTAGTTTTTATCCTGGATTATAGTAATTGTAAAAATGGGATTATATTGGGCATAAACAAGAGTGATTGATGATAATTCATCACTTTCTTACACACAAACCTCGCTTAGATGTTTTGACCAAATCCTATATTTATTTTGAGGTTTACAAATGTCGGTTCCATATGCATGCACATTATGGCCACCCGCAGGGAAAAAGTAAAAAAGGTAAAAAGAAATTTTGACTTTCTTTTGTATATTTTTCGTGGTATTGGATATTTGTTCACGTCAAAATTTGTACATTAATTTACTGAATCTGTTAAACGATGGGTTGATTAGCACTAGTTCGACCAATTGATTTCCTATCATAGTCGAGATGGTTCATTTTGGTAAGAATTTTTAGCAATTTTACGATAGTTTGCTCGCTTAGAACCAACGATCTCTTGATATTTGATTTTGAAAATAATAATTAATAGGATTCATTTATTTCTTTAGCAAGTTTAACCAGCTATTAGGCGTTATATATCAAAATAAAACCAACTCTTTACAAAAATAATTAAGAGGAAAATACACGAACTCAGACATTTAGAGATCACATTTCATAAATCAAAGGTCTAATTTACTATTTCAAATCTCAGGTGTTTCGCTACACAATTTCAAACCCTAAATTATTTCTACCTCACTCAATTCATCTCCACTACCATTTTCAAAACCTAAATCTCTCTCTCTTCTTCCCCTCCTCCCTCTCTCTCGCTACTCTCCCTATTCTCCCATCCTCTCTCTCGCGTCTCCCTCTTTCTGTGAGTTCTGTTGTCGTCGCCGAATACCATAGTAGATAACTGAACCGAACCACAGGGATATGCACAGAAAGAAGGGGAGTGGTGAGAAAGAGGGTTCAGTTCGGTTCTTTCCCTCCTCTCTCTCTTTCTCTCGCCACTTTCCCTATGTAGCGGCGAGCACCGCTTCATCTCCTTCGCCTGTACAGTAGCGAGTGTTGCTTCATCTTCGAGCTTTGTCGTGCAACGAAGACCGCCGCTTCATCTGCCTCGCACATGTAGCTGTCGGCGATGCCATTCTTCTTCTTCTTTTTTTTTTTTTAATTTTTTTTGATGCGGTGCTGTGTAGTGGTAGTTCGATGGAGTTATGCGCGGTGGTGAGTGCGGTTGTGGTTGGACGTGGTGCTGTGCGCGATGATTGGTTTGAATGAGGTTGTGGTGTGCGGTGGTTGGGTGCGGGTTGTTTAGTGGTGCATAGGGCTGGATATGTGTATTTAATAAATAGAACTGTCGGGTTCAAATATAATTATGGAATAGTTTGGGTTCGATTCCGTTCGAGATCGGTTCAGTTCTGTAACATAATTAATTTTTTTTAACATTTACAGCAACACTACATAAATACAACTAATGATATGTTTATTCATAACTTTTACAAATTAATGTAGCCCAATTTTTTAATGCTTATACGGCACTCGGAGATCTAATCAGTAGCTAGCGCCGCCGATGAAATGAAAGGAGTTTCAAAATCGATTTGGGAATAGGGATGTAGGTTTTAAAATTATCAAATGATTTGGGTTTATACGGGAGTGGACGTATTGCTTGCCAAAAGATATTGGAATGGAAAGGGGAATGATAAAGTCTAAATGTTGGGCTAACAAAAAATTAATTTGGTTGGACTTGGTGTTGGCTGGATTTGGCTGGTTTGTTTAATTAATTTGCTAATTTGTTTAGAAAAAATTAAAATTATTTAATTAATTCAATATAAAAATTAAACAAATTAATTAGATTCGGTTCTTGGGCTAGAACCCGAGAACCGATTCAAACCCATCGGTTCTCGATTCAGATACTTGTTCGGGTATTTAACTTATGAAGAACCGCTTGGTTCGATTCGGGTCGGATTTGATTCGATCCAGTTCGGTCCGATTCGGGACCATTCGCCTTCGAACATGTTGTCGTTGATCGACTATTTGAAATAGGGGTCGTCGACCTCTTGCGGAGGTGGTCAGATGGAGTTGAGATATGATGTTCAATTTGTTGTCTACCTAATTAATTATTGACACATCATTTTAAATTAACATGCCACCTCAAATTTATCTTCGTTAACTTCATCAATAACCCATCAAATTGATAACATGTTAATTTAAATGACGTGTCAATAATTAATTGGGTGGATAGCAAATCTCAACTCGAACGATTGCCTTCTAGTAGTGACCTCGTCAAGTCTCCCTCCGCCCTAACAAGGAAACACTGAGCACGATAGGCGGTTCATTTAGGTTGACAATCTACTTTATTCCTATGTAATGTCAATATGCGTGATTTCATAAGTATGTTTGATGACCTTTATTGATATTAAAATGCGGTGCATCAAATAAAAATTATGATGTGTTGTATCAAATTATACTATATTGATTTCCTAACAAGCACTAAATTATATCAAATTAATACTTGATTCCTGTTTGGTACGGCTCAAAACCAAATTAAAATTGAAAATATAGTCGTTGTTAAGTCTCA
>CAIGRO010095331.1:0-12580 GCA_903798355.1 Fraxinus baroniana | reverse complement strand
ATACGAGGAATTGTTCCCTTTTTAAATCATATGTATTTTTTGAGTATTTTAAATAAATATACCATTTCTCTCTTTAAAAGTGTTACCAATGCAATTCGAATTAGAATCTAAAGAATTTTGGAAACTGTAAATAGAGCCAGTTTGGTTGAGGTTTTGTTTTTGCTTCTTATAAAAGAGCTTAATTAGAAAATTATGGTAGATCAACTTTCTGTATAAACTCTTTTAAACAAATAAAGTACTTCTAGAAAATTATTTAAACATTTTCAAAGTAGCTTCTTAGTTTCAGAAATAGTTTTTAATTATAAAGACTACCAAACGGGCCATAATCTTCTAAAAACTCTTTCAACCACACTCATGTACCAAATACACACATGTTTATTTTTTTATCATGCCAATTTATATATGTGACTAATACTACAAGACCTAATTTAGCAAATCGGTTATTATCAAGAATAACCAAGCAACATGGAGCAATCGACCCGACCATCACTAAGAATTGATGACATATAAAGTTGGCTACAAATGAACAAAAACTGTTTAGTAAAGAGTTGAAGGCATAAAAGGTGAAGACGAGCACGGGATCCACAAACTGTTGATTCTTTTGAATATTAATTTAGATCAAAATTAGAGAAAAAAACTATTTGTATATTATTTTTTCAATCTAACAAAAATAAACAATACGTAGTATGCTACTTAAAAGAAAATCTAATCTAATCTAATGATGCATTGCATGGAAACTTCTAAAAGGCTAGTGCTTCTATTCTCGACATGTTTCATATGTTTCATATGCTCTTTCGAAACTCTCACAAACATTTTTTAAACTCAAAAAACTATTTCCTAAGATTTTTATTTTGTAAACCATAGAAACTTTAAAAAACCTCTACAGAAAGTTCTAAGAAACTTTCAACTATAATATTTGAAAGGAAAAACACAAAACTATAAAAGGTTTCCAAATAAATTTTCAAAAATAAGAAACTTGTGAAAAAGCTTCAAAAATTATTTTGAGACCACCTAATAAAATTGAGTGACCTATTCATTAATTAAATAGGTCAAAGTCACAATAATAAACAGTTTATGATCACGATCACATACTAGTCATAAATTACATAAATTCACAGTCACAAGGACACATTGTGGGTGACAATTTTTACCAATCATTTTTATATGTCACAAATTACAAATTAATTGGTTACAATTACCCAATTAACTGGTCACAATCACTTTTCATCTCACCCCACCCACTCCACTACCTTTGGCACCACCCAAATTGTCGCCACCACCTCAAATCCACAACCCACCACCAATACCACATCTACCTCCATTGCACCACCACTACAACCTTTACCTCATCTACACCATCGGACTTCACCAGCAACTCACCTCCACCCCTACCACCACTTGCGACGCACCACCTAAAAACCCCTTATCAATTTGAGAATCAGAAATTGGTTAAGCCCTAATGGCACCGCACCATCTATTTACCATTAACTACCACCAAATTCGAAAGGACCCACCCATCACCATCGATGAAAACAATTCCCCAACACTCCCTCACCTTTGATTAGAGCCCCAACACCTCATGTAGGCCTTACATCTCAGAATTAGTAAGGAAAATCGTACCAAACGGATCCAAATGTCACAAAATCCTCATATATCATCGAGACCTTCCACACCAGAACACCACCCATGTCATAGACCACCTCATACGTACCCACCAGCACCTTAGATCCCTTCTACTTCAACCCTAATGACAAATCGAAACCACATATGCCTCGGGTTCATGCAACCCTTTGTGCACACAAATTAATGCTAGCGATTTGGACACTTCTAATGGAATCAGTTCATGAGACCACTTCCAATGACTTCAGAACATCCATGAATATCTCTGTAGCATCCAGCTTGGCCGACAAGTCAACATTGAATTTTGAAAAGCGCGTAGTTCGACCCTAACAATACCTACGGGGTGAATAAGTATTTTATGCGGAATGAAAATTATTAATTAATAGGCAACAANGACTTCAGAACATCCATGAATATCTCTGTAGCATCCAGCTTGGCCGACAAGTCAACATTGAATTTTGAAAAGCGCGTAGTTCGACCCTAACAATACCTACGGGGTGAATAAGTATTTTATGCGGAATGAAAATTATTAATTAATAGGCAACAAGTCACCAATTAATTATCTCTAGATACTTAATCATGCAAGTCATTTTTACCTATGTTAAATGTAACAGATCATACAATTAATAAATAAAGCATTAAAGAACAACAGTATGACCATGGAGAAACCCAATTGGGAAAATTTCGGGCACTTTGCCAGTCAATCCACTATAAATGATCCATAACTTACAGTCTACCATACTAGATGACGACACATACTATCTGATCTCCTGATTGTAATTTCAACAACTCTCCTGAATTTTGTGCTCCCCTGCACCAATTTCAATTGTAATTTCCAAAGCTCTCCTAAATTCTACTCTCTTGCAGTAACTCCCAACTAAGTGGCATTGTCTATCTCCTATGGATCGTGAAGAACAACCCATTCTTCACCGACTGGAACTCCAATCACCTTCATATGATCTTCAGTAACTCTGACAGATGTAGAGGAAATAGTCGTATGGTATTTGGATTATGAATTCGATATTTTTCTCACCAAAACTCTCACATAAATGAAGGTTGAAAGATATAATATAGAGGAATAACTCTATAAACTTTTTCTCTCAATGTTCAACCTTAGGAATTTTGTACAGATGAGTTTTGGTATATATAGGTAGGGTATACAACAGATGGGCCGGGGAAAAATCTTGAAATCGCAAAATAAGAATTTTTTCGTATAACCATGTCGCTTGAGCAAAAGCTTAGCGAGGGTCGAGCGACAGGCTGTCGCTTGAGCGAAGGCTTGACAACAGTTCAGCGATAATGTTTTTGCTTTTGTAGCTTGAGTCAAACCTTAACTACAGTCTAGCGAAAATTCTCACCATTTTCCTCCTTTTTGCCATTCTCGAACCCTAGACCTAATAACCCTATTTTCTACTATTGGCACATTACTCTTTGACTTTATAACATAAGTACAATTCGATCCATTTGTTGACAGAATTGCTAATTACAAAGCATCTAAACCCTAACAAACTCCTCATTTGGCATTCTGTAACAAAACTACTAACAAGTCAAGGCAGTAATAAAAAAATACATTACCGACTTAAAACATTTGACAAACTAACTAACTTGAACAATTCCGCAGTTTAATCAGCACCTGTTTCCTGAAACAAATAACTTAACACCCAGTATAAAATTTGTGAAAAACAATATATAAAAAAATAGTTCAAGCAGTTTATATAACTTAGGCAAATTATGAATCTGTTAGATTTGTTCGATTTTAATATGCATGCTAAACCAAGACACAGTACTAATGCAACCCAATATACTAAGAAGACACATTGATACTACTAAAACATCAAACTTAATTTAGCATAACTGAAATGAAATGATAAAATTCCTTTGAGTCAAATAAAAGTCATATGCATATGTAATACACATGCTCCCCCTTACTGCAAACTTACAATAGTTTTATGCGGGAGGCAAATGTATCTATATCTCACCTTAACAACCCCTCGGACATAAAATGCAAAACTCAATTTTATTTTTATATATATCAACAATTTAATCGATGATCATGATGTTGAAATCAAAAAATTGATTAATTTGATTTGATTTGATTTTTCTACTCCCATTTTTGTCACAAAATAACAATAGATAAAGAATAACATACAACATCTTAATAAAGTAAGTGTAAACAGTCATAAGTATATGTAATGAACAATAAATTTTCCCACAAAACCAACTCAAATTATCCATGGAGTAAATGATATAGGTGACTCATATGTGTTAAGTCTCACTAATCCTCTGACAGTGGGACTCCAAACCTTAATTTTGTGAGAAATGACTTGTAAAGCATCACTGCTAATAAGTATATTCCTCTACTTATGAAAGTCAAACCAATAAAGCACATTAGAACCTACATATGAAAACTCATTTTTATGGAGAATGATTTTTCTCCCCCTGACTTTTAGCATAAAAAACTTATCTTATATCACAACAGTAAACATGAATGCTCTTATATATATAATTTTTTTTTCAATCCTAAGTGCAGACTTCTTTTCATTAAGCGGCTAACATGACTTCTGTAACGAGATTTATGCCGGTTAACCTAAGTTAGTTGACTATAGGCACCAGGTTATTAAAAACCCCACAGGCTTAGTTACTCAATTCAAGTAGGCTTCGAAACGTAGCATAAGATATTGAGCTCCTTTAATTATTATTATTTCATATAATCACTTATTATTGCAAGTATACTCTCGAGCTTAGGTCTAAATAAGATGGTCAATTCATGTTCAAAGTCACTCTACTAACAAGTGACTGTTATCCTAAATCTGACACATGCAGTAGAGTCCCAATATCAAGTTCATAGTGCGTACAGTGCAAAAGGTATATGAAGAGACCTATATTAAACACTCCAAAAGTATCCTAAGGCGAAAATGGGAATTATATTATAGCTCACTAAATAAACTTATGCTTGATTATGACCAACAAAATCAAGTGTATTGTATATCATGCTGTAAAACAATTTCTTACAACAACTTTTTATTCTCTCCCTTTTTTTAAAAAAACAAATTGTAAAATCATAACAATGAAAATTTCACCTAAGTTAAAGCTAGATTTAACTATATCATTCAGCTACGCATAGAATTCATTGAACGATTCGTCGTCCTTCATTCTATTCTCTTCAAACTTAGTGGTCAACATCTAGAATTTAGAGTTTTTAACAGTTTTCGTTCCCTCGTGTGTGGTTTCTAATATATCTCAAACTTCTTTAGCAGTTTCACAAATCAACACTTACCTAAACTCCTCAGCAGACATAGCCATGAACAGGGCATGAAGGCCCTTACTGTTCCAATTACACTCATCCAATTAGTTTTGGTCCACAGTGAGATATCAGTCGGTGTGACTATACCAGCAACAGTTGTTGTAGGCGGAGCCCACCCATTTTGAACACTAATCCAAAAATGTTCATCCAGCGCTTTAAGAAAAGCTCTCATTCGAACTTTCTAGTAAACATAATTGCTTCCGTCAAAGAACGGAGGCACGTACAATGACTAACTCATCCAGAATAATAAACTAAGGGTCAGGAATCGATTTGAGGCTCTGATACCAATTGAAAAGCATGTAGTTCGACCCTAACAATACCTAGAGGGGCTGAATAGTTATTTTATGCAGAATTAAAATTATTAATTAATATGCAACAAGTCACTAATTAATTATCTCTAGATGGTTAATTATGCAAGTCATTTTTACCTTTGTTCAAATACTGCAGATCATACAATTAATAAATAAAGCAGTAAAGAACAACAGTATGATCACGAAGAAACGCAACTGGAAAGACTCCGAGTACTTTGCCAGTCAATCAACTATAAACAATTCAAACTTACAATCTACTAGACTAGACGACGACACGTACTATCTTATCTCCTGACTGTAATTTCGACAGCTCTCTTGAATTTTATGCTTCCCTGCACCAATTCCAACTGCAATTTCCAAAGCTCTCCTGGATTCTGCTCTCTTGCAGTAACTCCCAGCTTTGTAGAATCGTCTATCTAATGTTGATCATGAAGAACAATCCGTTCTTCACCGATTGGGACTCCAGTCACCTTCTATGATCTTCAATAACTCTAACAGATGTGGAGGAAGTAGCCATATAGTATTTGGATTATGAATTCGATGTTTTTCTCACCAAAACTCTCACATAGATGAAGGTTGAAAGATATAATGTGGAGGAATCACTCTATAAACTTTTTCTCTCAATGTTCAACCTTAGGAATTTCGTATAGATGAGTTTTGGTATATATAGGTAGGGTATAGAATAGATGGGCTAGGGAAAAAGCCTTGAAATCGCAAAATACAATTTTTTGTATAAGTCTGTCGCTCGAGCAAAGGCTCAACGAGGCGAAGGCCTTGCGACGGTCCAATGACGATGTTTCTGCTTTTGTAGCCAAACCTTAGCGACAGTCTAGTGAATATTTGCGTCGTTTTCCTCCTTTTTGCCATTCTCGAACCCTAGACCTAATAATCATATTTTCAACAATTTGCACATTACTCATTGACTTTATAACATAAGTACAATTCAATCCTTTTGTTTCTAGAATTTTCAACTACAAAGCATCTAAAACCTAACAGATTCCATGTCGGTTGTAGTGGTATAGAGCATATAAATTAGAAGCAATATTTGCAGCAATGCTGACGATGGTAGTAAATGTTGACATCAAAGGATGATTATTCTGCCTTCGAAAGTGATAGTGGATTGGAGGTGATGGTGGATTCAGTAGTGGAAATGGGGTTAGGATTGGGGATTCTATACTAGGTGGGTGGGTGGGTGTGAAGTGGGGTGGGGTGCACTTGGTTTTTGAAAGAAAAGTCCTAGTTATTGAATTGGAAATTAAAAAATAGCTATGGGCGTAATTTCCTCTATTTAAAATTTATTATTCGAGATGCAAAATAGGTTAATTATGGGAGGAATTAAATAGGGAAAAATACATAATTACTATACGTAATTTCCTCTATTGTAGTTTGCCATGTCATCTAGTGATTAGCTTATGTTAAGCATCGGTAATCACTAGATGATGTGGAATACTACAATAGGTGGTGTAATTAGTTTTATAACCAACAATTATCTCCCACCACCTATTGTAATGTGCCACATCACCCAAGTGTTTAGAATAATTTAACCATTTCATCCTAATATATAACATATATTTCATTTTCTATAACACATTATCTCACCTCTTATCTCTCTCTCTCTCTCTCTCTCTCTCTCTCTCTCTCTCTCTCTCTCTCTCAATACATTTTCTACGAAATTGGTGCGTTCACTCTGAAGTCTCCCCAAAATTATCAAAAATATTGGCCACATAATGACTAATATATTTCTTCGACATGAGATTTCCATTGAGTAAGTTACAATATCATCGTCAATTTTATTAGCTCATTTATCTACAGTCATTGGATTGAATCAATATTCCCGTGATTTTGAATCTATAAATTTCCAAAATCAATAGATTACACCTTTCATTCATATAGATGTGAACAAGTACTTTTTAACCACACCAACACTACGACAATTTATACATTTTATAACATTTATGACGAGACTTTGAGCTTCAGGTGATGGAGTTCATGATCCAAACTAAGACCATGTTTGATGCACATTATTGAGTGGAGAATGCATTTTAAATAGTGATTTGATGGGAATATATGGTTAAAAGATAATAAAAAGTTTTGGATTTGCGTATAATATTATTTTATTGAAAAATGTGTGGCTAAAAATGAGTTTTTAAAAAAAATTGTAAGAATGTGGATCAAACAGGTGTAAATCTATTATTGGATAAACAAGATTAAATATAGAGGTTGATATAAACTAGGTTTGAGTGATTTTGACTAAGAGCATGTTTGAGATCCCTTATCTTAGCTCCAAATATGTAGAGTACATTCAAAATAAGCCAACATATATAAGCCACAATCTTGGAGCATATCTTTAATATAATCCCCCCAAACATGCTCTAACTAGGGTTTTGATAGTTTGATTAGTCATAAGTTTCCATAAATTTTGTCTTTGTTGTGTGCTACTGAATATAAGATTGAAAATCTCCTTTTTGAATATAGGCCTACTTCTGATATGACTTGTATCGATAATTAAGAAATTAGGAATGCTATTTAATATTTATACATTCAGGGGCTAAGGTAGTGAGAGGCTAGCCCCAACCCATATGGAAAATTTAGAATAAATTGTTCAATTTTGACTAAAATATTTGTGTTAGTGATACTATATGTTTTGCTAAGCATAAAAGTAATTAAATTTTTATTTCTACTTATGTTTTCATATATTACTTATTCATATTTATTTAAAAAAACATTTATTCATTTTGACCATGAAATAGATGTTAAATAACTTGTTCTAAGTTTGATCTTGTCAATAAAAAGAATATTTGTCAAAGATTATTTATTTATGTATAAATTAATCTATATATACGTATATTCTTGAAACTGAGCCAAACATGATTATGAATTAAATCTACGTTTCTTGGATCCTCATAATTCTTAGTCGATTTTTCTCAATTTGGATAGGATTCCACACTTGCTATGAAATGAAGTGATATAGAAGATTGATGTCCACACCAAATATTATTTTGAGATAATAACATACAGCGATGTATTATTAATTGCGTGTTTCGACCAAAGCTTTTAGTTGTTCGAAAAAACTGATCTTCAAAGTTAATTAGAATAGTAGTCATTAAAAAAATTTCTTAGTTTTTATTGGTGGATATGTATCATTTGCTTATTTCGGTCATGATTTTGTGAGTTTTTATTTTTTAACTAATGCATTGATTTGTCGAGTGGCGTACACTCTTTGTCGTGAATTTTAGTAGTACGGATGTGCCTATTCCACAGTGTCAGCAGAATATGGAGGCTCCTCTTTCTATAGAGCAATCAGATTCAGGAGGTTTCCTTCAAGTTGAAGTTCATCACCAGGGTCCTTTTCGCAGATCTTCTTTTGATGATTTTACATGTCTGGATGGTAGGACAGAGGAGGATGGTTTTGTCCTTGTAGGTCGGAAGAGACATTCGAAAGTTACTGACAATTCACTACCCAAGATGATGACTAGGAGTTAGTCACAGGATATCTCTTCATGTACATCCAAATGAGTATAATCATCTGGAATGTGAGAAGTGTAGCTAGTATAGCTACTCGCAGGCACCTGAGAAAACTTATTCAGTTTCATCAGGTTTATATCGTAATTATTTTGGAGCCTATGGTTTTGGAGAGTTGGTTTGATTTTGTTCGTCGTTATCTGCATTTCAACACTGGGGTTCAAATGAGTCGAATAAGATTTGGATTTTCTGGAATGTAGGTACTACCGTTACTATTATTGANTGGTTTTGGAGAGTTGGTTTGATTTTGTTCGTCGTTATCTGCATTTCAACACTGGGGTTTAAAATGAGTCGAATAAGATTTGGGTATTCTGGAATGTGCGTACTACCGTTACTGTTATTGATGATCACATCCAGTTCCTACATGTCAGAGTTGTGGATCCCAAACTAGCACAACCTATTTACTTGACTTCTGTTTATGCTGCTTGTCAGGCCTATGTTAGGAGGGACTTGTAGGCGGGTCTTCACCACATTTCCCTCTCTATGGATGATCATTGGCTTGTTGGGGATGATTTTAACGTCATCACACATGATGGTGAGCGTACTAGTCATAGTCGTCAAGATCGTGGTTCTACTGATTTTTCTGATATGATGTTAGAATGTGGCTTAAAGGACGTTGGCTTTTCTGGGTCTCAGTTTACTTGGACGAGTGGCAGGGTCAGTAAGAGATTGGATAGAGTTTTGATTAACTCTTTAGCATCAGACTTTTGTAGATAGCTTACCGTGACTTATCTAAACCGCACTTCATCTGATCACTCACCTCTACTTTTACAGTGGATTTCTGATGATGATTCAGGTCCTAGACCATTTAGATGCCTCAATGTTTGGACCAAACATCGTGACTTCTTAGCCTTCATTTCTCAAAAGTGGTCACTCCCTACTCATCTTATAGGAATGACTGCCCTTGGAGAGAAATTCTTTAGGCTGAAACAAGGACTAAGGTGGTGGAATCGACGAGTATTTGGTGATGTGTACCAGAGAGTTAGAGACACGAAGGAGATGGTGGACCAGACAGAGATTGATTTTGAGGTTGATCCTACACCGGAGCACCGTGCCTCACTTCATCATGCACAGGCTGAACTGAACCGAACCTTAGCTATTGAGGAGGGTTTTTGGAAGCAAAAGGCCAGCTCTCGTTGGGTATGTGAGGAAGATCGTAACACCAGATATTTTCATTTGCTAGTACATGGACGACAGATCAAATCTCGTATCAGGACCATCACAACTCAAGCAGGGGAAGTTCTTATTACTCCAGCGGATATTCAGAGCTCGACAATCTATTTTTTCCTGAACTTATTATCAACTCCTTCATAGCCTCTGGAGTATATTCGTTCTGATATCATATCTAGGATACTGACGGAGGCAGACAATATGACGTTGAACCGGCTCCCTTTAATTGATGAGGTACGGAAAATTGTTTCCAGTATTGATGCTGATAGTGCTAGGGCCATGATGGATTTTCATCTCTGTTCTACCAACACTGTTGGGATATTATATAAGATGATGTATATAATGCAGTCATTGATTTCGTTGAGGGTGGCCATTTGCCGAAAGGATTTGCTGCTACGTCTATTATTTTGCTTCCGTAGAGAGATGTTTGTAGATGGACAGATTATCGAGCTATCAGCCTGTGTACGGTGTTTAATAAGCTTAACACAAAACTATTGAACAATAGGTTGAGTTCATTTCTGCCTTGTATTATTTTTCCTCAGCAGAGTAGATTTGTCCCCGGTCGACTTATTGGGGACAATATATTGTTAACCCAGGAGCTTCTACACACGTTGGATAATAGAATNAGTTCATTTCTGCCTTGTATTATTTTTCCTCAGCAGAGTAGATTTGTCCCCGGTCGACTTATTGGGGACAATGTTTTGTTAACCCAGGAGCTTCTACATACATTGGATAATAGAATGAGTGGAGTGAATGTTATGCTGAAGCTTGACATGGCTAAAGCATACGATTGCATGGACTGGAGATTTATTTATTCTATTCTGGAGGCGTTTGGTGTTGACCAGTTGTGGATTGATTGGATCAGACGTTGTATATCAAAGTGTCGATTCTCAGTGCTTCTGAGTGGGCGACCATGTGGTTTCTTTTTTCATCGCGAGGACTCAGACAAGGAGATCTTATCTCTCCATCCTTATTTATTATTGTTGCGGATTACTTTTCTCAATCGCCTACTCAGAGATTTCAGACATATCCTAGTATGCAGTATCGATATGGAGGTAGTATTCTTGTCTCCCAACTTGCTTTTGCTAACGCTATGATTATATTTACCAATGGACAGAAGAAATCTATCAGAAGGGTCATCGATTGTTTAGAGCACTACGAAGGGGTCTCAAGCCAATTGGTAAATAGAGACAAAAGTGATCTTATATTTCCTAGGCGGGCATCTGATATTCAGATTCGGAGGTTAGTGATTTTGACTGAATTTTCACATCAAAAACAGTCGTTTACATATCTGGGAGTCCCTTTGTTTAAAAGGGCTAAGATGAGATTTCTGTATGATGATCTCATTATAAAGGTTAGGAATAGGATTTTTGGATGGGATGCACACCTTCTTTCTCCTGGTGGTAGAATTACTCTCCTAAGGTCTATTCTTTCCTCTATACCACTGTATCTATTACAGATTATGAAACATCCTAAGGTCATTCTGAAAAAAGCTGGAAAGTATATTTGCGCGTTAGAAGGCGATTTACCTTCTTACTGACGAGGGAGTTCTAGGCTTTAGATGATTACAGGATACAGTGGACACATTTTCATTGAAGTTATGGTAGTTGTTCAGGTCTCAGAGTTCTCTTTGGGCCCAGTTTTTACTGAGCAAATATTATAGAGGAACACATCCGTCGCTTGCATCATTCATCACTCAGCCTCTCCTATTTGGAAGAGACTGAAAATATTTGAACCATGCGTCGAGACACACATTGCGTGGCGCCTTGGGATATGATAGATCTTATTTTGGTGTGATTGTTGGATGGGTGATTCTACATTGGCATCTATTTTTCCGCACAGACAGCATACATCTGCAAGTGTGCAGGACTTTTTTTAGGTAAATGGATGGGATTTTGGGCGATTACTACATGCTCTTCCATCAGCTATGGCAGAGCAGATCGTGACCATTCCACTATGCATTGATGTTTCGGATCGCATTTTTTGGAGGCTCACATCAGATGGCATATTTAGTACTAAATCAGCATGGCAGCTGATCCGCTCTAACAAGCCTGTGCAAGATTCATTTTGCCTACTGTGGAGCCCTATCATACCTCCTACCGTTTCATTCTTCTGTTGGAGATTATGGTAGGACTTGATACCAGTTGATGTCATTATCCAAAGGAGGATTGGCAGTTAATGGCTTCTCGATGTCATTGTTGTTCAGAGATTGAGACCATCACTCATATTTTTACTGGTAGCAGCATTTCTGATCATGTTTGGCAACATTTTGGGGCTTTATTTCAGATTACCATGAGTACAGAAGAGAATGTTAAATAGAGATTTCTGATATAGAGGTATTCTGGGCAGTTTGGAAAGACCGGGTACATTCGCATCATTATTCCTCTATTGATTTTCTAGTTTCTTTGGACTAAGAGGAATAATGCAAAGCACGAGATCATACGTATGAGCTTGAGACATATTTTCTGGAGAGCTTACCGTATGGTATCCTTCCTCCATATGGTGGACTATTCTGACCGTTACATTGGCGTAATGACATGCAGCTTGCTATACTTTTTGGTATTTCTTTGACTCTCCCCTCATCTTGTACCCTTAACATGGTTTGTTGGCGCACTCCATCATTTGGATTTGTCAAGATCAACACCGATGGTTG
>CAIGRO010095323.1:0-12777 GCA_903798355.1 Fraxinus baroniana | reverse complement strand
ACTAAAGCAGATCCCAACTTTTGAGAATAAAATAACCTCAAATCAATAATACCCTTTAGATAACGAAAAATATGTGGTGTAAAACTATATCTTGCAAAGAGATTTACAAAAAAAAGTTATGTCGTGTCGAGTACGGTTTGCAAGATAAGTTAATGTTGGTACTTCAGGACCAAGAACATTTCTTCATCTTCAAGTGGACAAAATTGATCTTTTTTCACATCAATTGATTCAACAATCATAGATGATGCACATGGATGTGCATTATCCATATAAAAGTGTTTTAAAACTTTTTCTTTATATATAGATTGATGAACAAATAATCATTTTGGGAAAATGTTCAATTTGTAACTTGAGACATAATTTGATTTTTTCTTTCCAAATCTTTCATTTTAAATTCATTTTTCAAATAATATACAGTATTGTTGAGCTCTTCAGAAATTCCAGTTAAATTTAAATCATTAACATAGACTGTCGTAATTGCAAATTCAATATTTTTTTTCTTTATGAAAACACATAGGTAGACCTCGTCATTTTTATAGCATTGTTTCAACAAATATTCGCCAAAGCAATTATATCACGCGTGTCCTGATTGTTTCAATCCATATAATAATCTTAACAATTTAATTGAGAATATTGTTCTCGGGAATGTATCGTTTGTTCTTGGCACTTTAAGTTCTTCAAGGACTTTCACGTATATATCACTATCAAGTGATCATACAAATAGGCAGTCACAACATCCATAAGGTGCATATCGAGCCTTAGTGGCACAATTAAACTTGTTAAAAATCTAAAAATGATGGTATCCATTGCAGAAGGATATGCTTCCTTATAATCAATTATTGATCTTTGTGAAGCCTTGAGCTACGAGTCCGACTTTGTATCTTGTAATTTCATTATTTTCATTTCGTTTTTGTACAAAATAATTATTTGTACTCAACAAGGACTACATTTTCAAATATTCGAACTATAGGTCCAAATATTTTTCATTTCTCTAAGGAATTCAATTTCATCTGTATGACATTTTTCCACTTTGAACAATCATTTATGCGTTGAAAGTCTTTAACAGATTCTGGTTCAGGATTCTCATTTTATATAATATCAAGATTCATGTTAAAATAAAAAAAAAATATTGTCTATAACATTATTTCATTTCCATAATTTATGAGCAAAAATATAATTTATTGAAATATTATTATTTTCGAAAACTTGTGGTTTTTTAGGAACTATGTTTTCAATATTTGGTTGATCAATTTTTTCTAATGTTACTTCTTCATAAGTTTTTGGTTGATACAGAGTCTTTTAAACCAATTGGTCAACTACGCTAATGACATATTAGAGATTCATTTGCTATAGCAGATTGTCCTAAATCAATTTTTGCTAGAACAATTTCTACTGGTATATGTAACCTTGTCACTTTTCTTGTGTCAACAAATACATCGGTAAATGAATGATTTTTTTCAACCTCTTGCTCATATTGATTTTTGTAGGGATCAAAGTGAGATAGAATCATTTCATTGATTCATTCCAATAAACTTTACCTTGTTTTTCAGGATATAGTTTTCNCTTTACCTTGTTTTTCAGGATATAGTTTTCCTCCTCCAAAGTTGGAAAAGTCATTTCATCAAAATGACAATTTGCAAAACGTATTGTAAATAAATCACCCGTTAAATGTTCAAGATACCTAATAATAAGTGGTGAAGTATGTGAAAAATATTATGTTCATGACCAAATGCAAGTTGCGAAGGCGAATATTGATAATAGGTAGTCGATCTTATAAGAACCAATGATGCAACATGTAATAGGGCATGACCTCAAACAAAAGCTAGGAGTTTAGTTTTAATAAGTAATTGTCTAGCAATAAATTATTGACGTTTAATAATGACTATACTACACTATTTTGTGTATGAGCATGCGCAACTGAATGTTCAATAACAATATCAATTGACATATAATATTCATTGAGTGGGTGTTTGGTGGGGATTAAAATTATATTTTTAGTAGATTGTGATAGAAAATTTGAAATGTGTGGTTGAAAAGTCATGGGACCCATGAAAGATGTGGTTAATATTGATTGTTTGACTTTGACTTAGATCAAAATCTGATTTTAATTCGAAACAAACATGGCCTGAATGTTTGTGATCTAATTTCACTAGTACTATAAAGGCGAATAGTCTTTGTTGAGTAATCAAGAAGTTGCGATCGTAATTTTATGATTTGAGCAAATAGTTTAGAAAATACTACATTATCAGTGAAAAGTAGGCAAACATATGACCATCTAATAGAAAAATCATTAATACCATAAAATAACAAAATGGTCCACATAGTAGGTGTATTGACCTACATATATCTCCATTAATTTTTTCCAAAAATTTAGAAATTCAACATCTACCTTTTAGTCGAAGGTCTAATGACTAGCTTGTTTTGCGAACAAGCTACGCATGGATAATCATTAGGTAAAAGAATCTTCTGGTTCTTTAGAGGATGTCTATGTGAGTTGCTTATTATTCGTCGCATTACTATAACTCCTCGATGTCCAAGTAAATCATGCCAAAATATAAAACTTTTTGGATCAACGAACTTTTGTTCGTGATAATATTAGATTCGACTGATTTTATAAATGTACAATATATGTCTGATGGGAGTACATGAAGTTTTTTTTTTATTTGCTTTTGGGTAAATACAAAAGAAGTTATGTAAAGATATTCAACTTTATTTTCTTGCATCGTCTCAATGTAATATCCATTGTAGTGAATGTCTTTAAAACTAAGTGAATTTCTTCTGAATTTATTAGAATAAAGTACATCGTCAGTATATAATTTCTATTATTTGATAAAATAATAGAAGCTCTTCCAGAGCATTCAATGATATTCAATACATTTGATATCGTATTAACATTATTTTCTATTAATATTAAGTCCAAAAAATATTTTTTCTTGAAAAATAGTATGTGTAGTTGCATTATCAATCAAGTAGGTATCTTGACAATCTATCATGAATCGATAATAAAATAGATATATTTAAAAAAATGAATTTAAATGTAAAAGAGTAAACGTAATTCAATATTATGAAATTAACAATGTATAATAAAGTTTTAAGTTTTTTTGCGAAAAGTAAAAACATATTTCAAATTGAATTTTTAAAACAAAAGGAAATATTAGAAACTAAACTAATCTATATCTTCTACCACATCATCCTCAATCAAATGGTCGATATTCCCATTTGAATTAACAAAAAAATCAGATACATCCAAATGAATCACATAATTGAACCATCATAATCTTCAAAATTTGTCTCCACTGTTCCCTTAATTTATTTTTTATAGATATCCACAAAATATTTTGTCGTACGACACGTACTTGCCCAATGCCTTTTCATTCCAAATGTAAATCAACTTTCTTCGTGCTTATTTTTGGATGTGCTCCTTTTGTTTGTTTTGTACCTTTTGAAATTGTTGCCTTATTGCTAATAGCTTTATTGATTATTTCATCCGTAGTTTATTTCACGTACACATCTACGTCTACGCTCTTGTTTTCATATTGCATTGGCTTCAAGCAATATAATACCATTTGCTTCAAGAAATGGTACAGATTCAGTAGTTCATTATTTTGTTTAGCCACAAGTAGGCAAAATATGAATTCTGGTACCTTTTGAAACCACACTTACGATATTGTTGCTGCAGGATCACATTCAAGTCGTGAGAGGTGGAAAAAATTTTCTCCAACATATTTACAATTGTGGTTTTTTCTCTACATAAGGTCAATTTTGAATATATTCTAAACAGTTCCAAATTGTACTTACTAATAGTTTTGAAGTCTGGCAAATGAAGGTGAACGACTATAGTCCTCTGATGATGAAGTCTTTTAGTTATTTTTTTTTCAAAGAACATGTAGATCGTTCGCTGTGAGATATTCAATTTTCAATCCAATTTATCGTGAAGATGATGACGAAGGAAGATAAGTGATTTTACTCGATCCTGCAGGAATTCTTTGTTTCATTCCTTTATTGTCTTTTCCAGATCTTTTTAGACAAGACGGATATCAAAATCGAGTACCTAGACAGATAGTTTTCGCCACATATGTCTAGTGCAGCAAATTCAAGTTTTGTGACATTTGTCATTTGATTAACTACACAATAAAGAAAACATAATTAGTTTCGAAGAATAATATTAAACATCACATAATAGTTAATCAAGTAGTCAATATCTATACAATATAAGTTATTTGTTTTCCGTCAAGGATAAACACTAATTTAAAATAATATATTCTTCGAAACATGTGATACTTCGAGAACATGTTGTATTTTATTATTGTTTATTTAATAACAATATATCAATATTCTTCTGAAATATTAAAAAATGCAATTCATCTGGAATATTAATTGTAATATTGTGCCACTTAGGAGAACTAACATGATACATTATTAATTTGAAATTTATAAAAGAACGTCTAAAAATATTTAATAATGTTAATAACATAAAAAGTATTCGATAATCATCCTACATATAAATCAATAAACATTCGAAATGCGGCAAATAATATTGAATTATGAGTAAATAATATTTAAACATTATAGTTATCATACACATAAATCAAAGAGATGCATACAATCTCTATGCCTAAATTAGGATTAATAGCAGAATGCCCCCTGAGAACTTTTCATTTTGCGATATACCCTCTACATATTGGAAATCGGAGAAAACCCCCTTGTTTCAAACATTTTGTGCGAAAAACACCCATACCGTAAGCATTCGTCTAGTGTGCCGTTAAATCCCAAGGAAAATGGAAAAATAACAAAGGGTAAATGCATTGATTTATGTTTTTGTCTTTAATAACACCCTCCCAAGATGAAGATGGGGGTTTTGTGCAAGAGAAAGCGACACAAAAGTTGAGAGGATTTCGGTTGCTAACACACATTGTACTGTCATTTCCATGTTTCACCCACTATCATAGAGGTTTCCTCGAGGTGTTCTAAAGTCTGAACAATTGCCATTCTTCGACGAAGCCGCGACAATAAGTTGTGGAAGTGGGTTTTTATTTTTACAAAAAATGGGTGCGTGAAATTTGTGAAATGAAATATGGTATTCAAATTAGTTATATTTTTAGTATGTTTACAGTTTGACTGTGATTATTGAGAACGGAAGCTCCAAGACTCGGATGATTTGAAGAAGCGTCTGTGAATGGTAAGTTGCTCTGTTTTTGCGATTGAAATAAATAAAGGGTTTTGGGTCAGATTGTTTACTTTTTTTGTTGGAATTTTGTAGTAAAAAGTGTGTGAATGTTTTTTGCGGTGGGTCTTGAGCTAATTCCTGTACTAAACCATGTTCACAATATTATCGAGTCGGACACACAGACTACTTTACAATGGCTATATACACTGGTGGTGTCCTCTTTGATAAGACGAATAATGTCGAGTATGAGCTTGGTACGGTGATGTTTGTGGACTTCGTGAGAGCTGAATAATTCAATAGGGAATGGTTCCAGGCTCTTCAGTACATTTACCGTGATTGTGGGCCTATAGAATTTTAATTTAGGATGTAGAAAGGTAAATTAGGTATTGATTTAAGGAGATTGCGCAGTGAATCTGATGTAAGGGAGATGTTGAAGGACCTTAAAGGAAATAGATGCATGAGATTTATGTAGTTGTGTCTAGCCAAATAGCAGTTTTAGTGCAAGTACCCTACCAAGAACCAGTGCTTGAGGCCCCAGAGAGTAGTGCCCATAATGAAGGGGGTGAAAGTACCACAGAAGGTTGCTACATCCCAGTGTTTGATGTGGATGAAGGTGATTTGGGTGACGTGAACATTGGTGACTTTGTGCTGAAAAATGTAGAGGAGGTGTGGTTGTAATTTGAGGAAATACTTACGTATGAATCTGGAATTGGTACTTCTCAATAAGATCAACATGAAGTGAACTCGGAGATAGTTGAGGAGGTCCGAGGCGATAGAATGAGAAATAACACTAAAAGCTTTGTGGAAAGTGATTACGAGGTTGAGGATGAACCAGAGGTTGAGACAAGGTTGAAGAACAAGTTAATTTTGGTTTTGGAATGTATGATGGGCAAGAAGTGAGAGATTCAGACATTGCCTACGGAGAGTCAGACGAGTTGCGTAGTTTGGATAATGAAGAAGATAAAGGAACAACATCATAGAGGACAAACGGACGAATTCAATTCAACTGACATAGAGAAACCAAGATTTCGAAAAGGTTGTCAAAACCCCCATATATTCTAATAAGTTGCCTATAATACTCCTTATTTATTCAATATGTTTTGATATACCCTCATATATAAAATGATTAAGTTGTAAAACCCCTCTTCATGAAATTTTTTTTGTGATTTACAATCCTCACTTTGTTATTTTGTGCGCTATAGGTATGGTGTTGGAGACGAAAGCAGTTTTGACACGGGCATTAACTGGGCATCTCATAACATCAAATCGAGAGATAAAGTACGTCAATGATGAAGGGTATAGATTGCGAGCAGTATGTAAGGAGAAGTCATGTGGATGGCTATTGTACGCAAGCAGTGTGAAAGATTTAAATAGTTTTGTGTTGAAGACTTACAATGGTGATTCACAGTTGTGTACTAATATAGCGGAACAGGAGGTTAACTCCGAAATACTTAACCCATAGGTACTTGTCTTCATGGAAGTCTGATCCTAATATATATGTGAGCACATTTTTTGATAAAGTTAAAAGGGACAATTTCAAAGATGTGACTAGGTGGCAGTATTACCCAACTAAAGAGTTGGTAATGAAGACATAACGTGGCGCCGTGGTTGACCACTACAAAATTTTGTGGGATTATTTCGAGCATCTAAAAATACAAATGTTGGTACAACTACACAGTTGGAAGGTCGTGGTGGGGAGTTTAAAAGACTGTACATATGTCTAGGAGCACGAAGGTGGGATTCATGAGTGGATGCAGGAAGGTGATAGCGTTAGTCGGTTGTTTTTTTAAAACTAACCTGGGAGGACTAGTTATTGACAGCAGTAGGTGTGGATGGTAATAATGGGGTTTATCCTATAGCATATGCCCTAGTAGAGGTTGAGAATGGTGAAAATTAGAAGTGGTTTTTGGAGTCGTTGAGAGATGATTTGGCCATAGTGAACGACTGGGTTTTCATGTCTAATAAGCATAAAGGTCTTATAAAGCTTTTGAACAAATATTTGAATATGCCGAACATCGTACTTATGTGCGACATCTTTACAACAACTTTAGTGCAACATACAAGGGCCTCACATTAAAGAATTTACTCTAGACAGCGGCAAGAGCTACAACTGAAGCTGCATGGGTGACACAGATGAATAGGATGTGCGATCTGGACCCTACTGCATACGGTTGGTTGCAGTTGAAGCCGACAACGCATTAGAGTAAATCACATTTCAAAGTGGGGGAATAATTGTGATATGCTACTGAACAATTTATCGGAGTCCTTCGACGCGGCCATCTTGAGTGCACGGGAAAAGCCTATCTTGTCAATGTTAGAGGATATTCGAATGTACTTGATACAATGAGTCGTTGCAAGGATGGGGCATGCAACAAGTGAAGAGGAATCATGGGATCAAGAACAATGAAAATCATTTAGAAAAATACAACTCTATCGCGGTCTGAATATGATGACTATTCGGGGAACCAAAATTCCAAATACAACACCATGAAACTCAATCTTTGTGTGCGGTTCACTCGATTGCTAGGACTTGTTCATGTTGGCTGTAGCAGTTAACGGGCATACCATGCAGTCATGTCATTACAACATTATTATCACAAGGCATGTAAAATGTTACAGATTACGTGGATGATGTGTATAAGAAAGAAGCATACATTCGGATGTATACATTGATAATATCCCCAGTGACAAGCCTAGATACATGGTTGAACGTCATGCTTAATCCCTTGACACCACCTATATAATCTAAGAAGGCTGGGAAACCAAAAAAGAAGTGGCAAAATGAGGCAAGTGAAACGCCCACACCGTCCAGCACAACTGCATCTGCTAATGGACCTCCATCTAGGAAATGAATGGTGATGATGTGTTCTTTGTGTGGTGCTTCTGGGCACAACAAGAAGAATTGCAAAGGAAAAGAACCACCAGCTGCAAATTGAGATACTTTTTTTTGTCCTAATTTTTGGTTTTTGGTTGTAATGCTCTTTGTTCATATTCCGTATTAATGTGAACATTTTTATTATTAATTAGTATTATTTGGGATGTCAATGTACAGGTTTTTGTGTGGATGTCCTGCTTTTGGTGTGCATAATATGAAATTGGGATTGGGGATTATGGAGCTATGCTTAACACCCTTCATCAATCCAGGGTTGATTTCGTACAATAGCCATAGAAAATAAGATTAAGATGTCTCAGGTTTAGAATATTATAGGGTTGTATAGCACATTATTATACGTTTTCAGGGTTGTATTATGAAACATATTCAATATGTAGGAGGTTTAGCAACCAGTTTAGATGACGAGACTTGTTGCATAGTCATTACCATTAAATGACTAGACAATAAGAGATGAAATGGAGGATGAAATAGGAACATCACATTGAATGTCTAACTTACAGAACTTGAACACGATATGACAACATTCACCAACATCCATTCAGTACACACATCTACAAGGAGATCGAAACTTCGTCTCGGGTTCGCTGTCGTTCACGAAGTCTTTAGCTCAATCTCCATTCCGCATCTGCACAATTGGGATTCCATCGGAGCTAAGTGTTAAGTGTTACAGTTAGAAAAGAAGTTGTGTCATATAATGCAATGAGGGACATAAAAACCCCTCTCTTCGTGTTGGGAGGGTGTTATTAAAGACAAAAAATAAATTGGCGTATTTTCCCTTTGTTATTTTTCCATTTTCCCCCTTTTTCCTGGGATTTAATGGCATACCAGACGGATGCCGATAGTATGGGTGTTTTTTGCACAGAATGTTTGAAACATGGAGATTTTCTGCGATTTCTAATAGGTTGGGGGTATATCGCAAAATGAAACGTTTTCAGTGGGTATTCTACTATTAATCCCCTAAATTAACCAAATTCTAAGCAAATAGACGGGCTAAAAACCGCTGGATCATTATGACATCAACATGAATTAGAAAAGTAGATACATGATATGTACTACCTTTTCCCATGTATTTCGAAAATTGGGCAGAAATAAATACGTATACATGATGCATATGTTTATAAAAAAAATTTATTTAATTTTGGTATACGTGATAAATGATTAAACTTTAAAAAAATTACTACCTTCACGGAACATTGAATTAAGCTTTTCCTACTGATAACATGTTATGAAAAGAGAGAAAAAAGAGAAGACATAATACGAGTCAATAAAGTTGTGTGTATCATAATGAAAATCAAAGAAATATATTTAAGGATTAGTGCAATGATAATAATTTCTAGAGCTGTAGGGGTACAATTGTTATTCACTAATAAACTTACCATTTACAACATAGTTTTAATTCATCTAGCCTCTTGAACATTTTGTTTGGAAAGAGGATAAGGTTAATAGGTTTTGTTAGATATATTCTCCATATTTGGCAGAGATTAAAATCTAAATTTTAATCTAAGTAAAAGTTAATAATTAATTTTAATCACATGTTACATAGGATTTACAATTTTTCAACCACACATTTCATCAACTTTTATTAAAAACTACTAAAAATCTAATTTAAATTTCCAATAAACATGGGCATACTATATGTTTTATTTAAAATAAAAAAATTAAATTGAGATAGTAGGCCAGTGGTTTACATGTGGATTTTATGTAGGATATTGAAGATTCAAATCCCACCAGCCATGCGAATATATCAATTAAATTAAAATTTTATTATTATTTATTTTAATCATTTTCAAATTTAATCTTCTTTATTTGATCAAACTAGCGAGAAAAATATAACAATAATATATACAACTTCTTCTCTTTTGAAAATATACACTGAAATCATTTTATCTTATATACTTTAATACAAGATCGATTCTAGAATTATTTTATTTCTATTCTTGAAATTACTGTTATTGTTGAACACGTGATTTAATCGTTATATCTCGAAAGTGATTGTCCAAATAGATCCAGCAATTAACGCCTAGTAATTTAGGACATCTACTATGACGAGTCTCGACCGTTTTCTTATTTACTGCATTTCATTATTTTTTAAAAGTATATACAAATAATCCTATCTAACAATTTTAGCAAAGAAGTTTGTATATTGACTGCAAGATAATTTTGTTAGAGATTATTTTCAAACAATTTCATTTTGAAAACATTTAGGGGCTGTTCTCTTTGTGTTTCAGTTTTGTATTTTGAGTTTTGAATTTGTTTTGTCTTTTGTGTTTTGAGTGTCTGTTTTGTTCTGAAAATGTGTTCTTTTTGCCATCCTGAAAAATCGTTTCTGAAAACATAAAATGAAAAACGCGTTTACTTTGAAATTTTGAGAATTTTTTTTGATAACCTTATTGTTTATTGGGAGAAAGATATATTTTTAAAGATTGTGACTATATAAAGATATCAAAGTATGAAAATTCATAAAGAACAATTGTAATGTATTTCATTTTTAGTATAATGTTTGTGTTATAATGTTATTTTTTTTATACCTTTGCTAATATCTATCATCCGTACTGGGAAAACTTCATGGATCCATCCCTGAATGAGGAGCAGGTTGGCAGGCGTCCTTTGCATGCATAGCTACCTACAGCATTGGATGTCCATTCAAGCCAAGAGTGATGCATCATAGCAATTCACAAAAGTTCTCAACAAAGGCACATCCATCAAAATCCCACGAAAAAAGATAGATTTGTAAGAAGTATTAATATGTCACAAACTGAACAGCTAAAGAGTACAAATGAGAACTAATATTAAATGAGCAAACTATAGCAAATCCCTCTAACATAAAAAAAAATAAGCGCCAAAAGTTTATTTCAGACGACAAAATTTACAGAGACATAATTATCTCCATCAGTATATAGCTCGACCAATCTGATGCTCCTACTGCATTGGCTGCTGGTTGTAATGGTTCTTCTCTTTCTTCTTAGCAGCAGCAAGTCTTGCATTATAACAGTAGTGGCAGATGACTCTAAGAACAGTGAGTGGACCATCTTGCGACGTTCAGCCACGACAAGATTTTTGGAGGCAGACCCAAATGAATATCTAGTTTTTCTGAATTGTTCTATAGAGGACTCTGGTGGAAATGTCCTCTGGAGAATTGCTTCAACAGTAGCAACAAATATCTTCATGAGACTGGTTTCGGATGGACTTCCACGAGGAAGATATTCAAGAACTTTAAGAAGAGGTATGAACAAGTTCCATGATAATATAGAGGGCTGCAGAGGGGTTGTACCCATGATTTCAGGAAGGTCAACAGCAGATGACTTAAAGGAATAAATCCATAAGCTGCTTTCCATAGTGTACATATTCTCCATTCAACCTCAGGGCCATGAGCACAAAGCATTGATGCAATTCCCTGGGCAGTAGCTTCAACTGTTGCTTCTGTTGCAGGCAATTCTCTCTGTTGAAATACTTGTTCAGTTAAGGAAACAATGTTATAGCAGCGTTGGCATTCATTAGAAAAAGAACGCAGATAGAAGTACCTGCTTTCGCTCGCTAGAAATATAACCACCCAGAGGTTCATGTTGAACTTCTATGCCATCAACTTGTCTTAGGGGAGGAAAAAGCAAGGCAGGTTGAGAAAGTATTCTGAAAAGCAAAGGCAAATTAATCTGTAACTCACAACCAAAACTAAACCAAGGCAAATTATCACAACTCCACCTGTCCACTTCTTCATTCCCAAATTTCCTCACATAGTACTCTCGTACACCTCCATGCTATTATATGTTCCCAAAATTTTTTAGTATCAGCTTCTAACATCTCTCTACAATGACCCCATGCTATTATATGTTCTTCCCCTAGCACAATTCTTTGGTGGAGAAGAACTTTGCGGTAAATTATTATCATTCGTGAACTGAAAAAATAAATGCAAAGCATATAAAAACATAGAGATCATCAACATTAATGTAAAGTGAATAACACCAAGCTAGCATGTATAAAAAGAGATCATACAGGTATACATCGAGCAAGTGATGCAAAACTAATTCATATAATAGGAAACAGTTAAAATCATTTTCATCAGTGACTTAATCTATGTTGCAAAACTATCCAAGTGATCGACAGTTGGTGAAGGATTAGCATCTCACGGTAAAATATATCTCTTTATGTTTGAATTATTTATTTATTTGATCTAATCTATTATTTCCTACATACTGTAGTGGACATGACCAGTGCTTTACCATATCTAGGGAAAGGAAGTAGTAGGAAATGTCACTGCTCTCAGTAAGGCCATTCCGGTCCACCGGAATGTATTGAATGGTATAACCTTATAATCTAAATAGAGACCACTTTGGGTGCATTTACCTTTGGTAAAATATGGTCTATGATCTAATAAGGTTCTATCGAAGTGATTGACATTTGAAAATAGACTAAGAAACTACAAAGTGAAATCCACAAATTCCAAAGGTTATTGCTCCTCTGTAGTTTCTTCTCAGCCTATCTTCCAATGTGAATGGCTCTTTCATTTCAATATATGTATATACTAATTTCTGAATCTCAGTGGACAAACAAAAGAGTATGGAAGACACTGATTCTGAACACTGCAAAGATGTGGTACAAAAAAAAGTTCAGCGAAAGCTTTTACCAATAAGGAAAAGACTTTTCAGTAGGCATACTGATGCAAATCAGGAGGCTGCAAATCAGGAGGAAGATCAGCTCTTATGAAAATCAGGAGGATGCA
>CAIGRO010095262.1:0-21613 GCA_903798355.1 Fraxinus baroniana | reverse complement strand
ATTCACTCATTTTGTTTCATCGTTATAAAGAGAATAAAAACAAGTTTTAATTAATTGGTGACTATCATGCGAAACTAATATCCTATAAAATATTGGTTCATCGCTTATTTTTCGTGGCAATCTTAGCACTCAATTTTTATTTACCTACTCAACTACTCTATTAGTTATGAGTAATGCTATACAACCCCACTGCCCTGGAGCATTAATGCTACTCTAAAATATCTCAATTGCAATTCCCTTTCCAAAATTTAGAAAAGAAGGTGAGGAGATGAGTTTAAGTTGGAATTGAAATTTGAGATTTATTCTACATAGAAGAATGAAAATGGATTAGTACATTTTATTTTTGAAGCTTTATTCATCAATTAAACACGTCTTTAACATAAAATATTAATGTGTATAGGTAATACTCGGCACTATATTGATTTTATTTTTTAAAATTCATTAAGATTTATATGTTTTTTTTTGTAGATTGATGACTTTAGTTACTTTGAGTGACAAAATTATTAATTATTAATAATAATACTAAAAATTTGATTTTTATCTAAATCAAACAAGGGCTAATTAGTAGACTAGCTAGAAGAAGACACCACATGACTCCTAACCAAATTCTATGTAGTTTTTATAGATTTCCTAGGAGAAATCTGTCCACTATATACGTACACATTTTGTTAGCCGTTTTCTCACATAATTGACTGCAATAATTAATGAATAGTGCTATTCATTGGTGCTAAGCATCAATTTAGGTGGCAACACTTGATGAATTCAATTAAATGAATCTCATAATAATACATTTAATTAGATTTATCATTTCATGCCGCATAGACTCTTGCTCTGACATCATTATTCGTTATTTTATTACTATTACTATTTAGTTTAATACATCTTATTTCTTATTTAATTTATTTTTTTAATTAGATGTATAATTTTTTTTTTCTTTTTTTACCGTTTGACCTATTTGATTTAGCTTTTGTTCGTATTTTATAAAGAATTTTTGAGAATAAATTATGTGAAAAATAAATTTTTAGGATAATGTGTGGTTAAAAAATACATAAATATTTATGTGATCATGTGAACAATTGTTTTATCGAAATAATATGTTATTGGAAATGAGTTTGGGAAAATCGAGTTTTAGAAAATGAGGGCCAAACATGATCTTTGTGA
The DNA here is from genome assembly GCA_903798355.1 of Fraxinus baroniana. Lineage (NCBI taxonomy): Eukaryota > Viridiplantae > Streptophyta > Magnoliopsida > Lamiales > Oleaceae > Fraxinus > Fraxinus baroniana. Next base: position 20,452 of record CAIGRO010095262.1, on the reverse strand, counting down.
AAAATATATATATTTTTTGAAGAATGTGTGATTTAAAAAGTATAAAAAAATTATATGATCTAATATAAAATTATTATTAATAAAATGTATTTGTGAGCTACAAATATGAGTGTTAATGAGTTGAGTCGAGTCGAGCCGCGAGCAGAAACTTTTTACTCGGGCTCGACTCGAGTAAAAATATTTCGAGTTTTTTTTGGTACGAATCGAGCCGAAAAGAGCAAAAGCTCGGAAAAAAAACTTAGGCTTGACCCGATCTTTTGGCTCGAGCCTTAGCGAGCCGGCCGGACCGGGCCCGAACATGCTTTTTTTTTTAAAAAAAAAAAATTTGTGAAAAATCTAAATTTTTTTTTAAAGATTTTAAAATTTGTGCAATTTATACGTATTATAAATAATAATTAAATATTAACATATAAACAAAATTACAACTAAAAAATTAAAAGAAAAAATAAAAAAGAAGTGGGAGGTAAATCTTTCTTTTTCAAAAAGAAATCAAAGATTATTGTTCTACTTCGGGCAATTTTTCGAAGAAACTAGGCGAGTTTTTTTTTTGGGCTCACGGGCAGGCTCGAGCCGACGCTCCAAAATGTGGCTTGGCCCTATCGAGCCACGAACCGGCCTTGCTCGGGCTTTTTCTGGGATGAGCCCTGAGCTGACAAGTTATTTCGCCATCCCTAGTTACAAATCATCTGAAATGGTCATGCTCTTTTTTTTTTTTGAAGAGCTTAGTGTTTATATTAAAGGGCTTGAAATTCATTAAAGTTTAGGCTAAACATATTCTCACCACATTCTCCAATAATTGCATCTCATTTTAATTGCATGAAAAGTTTGTAATCCTTATTTATTATCATATTTATATCATCAGCTTTTTCATCGAATTTTCTTATTCTCAAATTAATATGAGTTGTCCTGATGACGGTTTTGTTCAAAAAATTCTTCAAGATAGATAAGAAAAGGAAACAAACTTACTTGTCGCATTTTTAAGTAAGAATTTTTTAAAAATAAAATTAAGAGTACATACTCGTCTCTCGTTTTGAAACACTCCAATACTATTTCTTGGACAAAGAACATAATTAAGAATAATATTTACTTGTTAACGAAAGGTTAAAGTGAAGAATACAAACGTGATAATAATTAAGTTTAAAGATCTATAATATAACAAAAAAGTATTTTTTTTTATAAAATAACGCAGGGTGATTGATAGATATAATTCAATTTATTAAAATAATTTGGGTTGTTCTGCATGTACGTACATAATAATTTATATAATAGTTTATCAATGGGGATGGTGCGAGAAGATTTAATTGGATCAAAATGCCATAAATTAAAATACATAGCAATCCGAGTCAGTATTTACTATTTAGCCCAACGAGAGACTTTTTCGAGTAATTTCATTATTTTTTTATTATTTCTCTTCCAAAGTATCCTTATCCCGCTGCCATTTTAATTTTCCCCAAAATTTTCCAAAACCAAAACCCTCGTTTCGATCCGCTGGTTCACTCTCACTCACCGCTCTCACTGCCGCTGCCACCGCGCTTTCTCCGTTTCCTAAACCGAGAAAAAGAGCAGTTGTTCTATGGCAGACGATATGGTCGAAGAAGGAGAAGAAAAGCAGGAAATTCTGGCCAAGATAGAGGCCGCTGTGCGTTCTCGCCTTCAATATTTCAAAGACCAATCCGAGTACGTATACTCTTACGGATTAGTATAAAACATTTGTGCACTACCTACTTATGTAAATTCGTACATGTTCATGCATATATCGTTTGATTCATCTCGTATTGGGGTGAATAAATGGCAGTTCATTGACAATGGGAAGTGTGAGGAGATTATTAGAGAAGGACTTAGAGCTTGAAAAGAACTCGTTGGATGTGCACAAGAGATTCATTAGCCAGTACTTGGAAAAGGTAACTCATTAAGTTTTTTTATTTTTGGAAGAATTTGGCCTTCTGACAAGTTTATAAGCAGCTAAGGACAATTCTATACAATGTGCATGGATTGAATGAAACTAATATCTTTGAGGTAGAAGAATATTTTTCTTATTTTATTTCAGCTTCTGAATTGTTGAAACTTTAGAAGGGGTTTTGGATGATTTTCAGGAAAAACTGATTCTGCTGAAGTGCATCTAAAATTGCATCTTTACCAAAAAAAAAAACAAAAAAGGAAAAACGAAGATCTTCCAGCTAAAAAATATCCCCAACTATTACAATTACACGAGCCCTACTGCTGCTGTTAATAGTAGAACAAAAATAATGTAATTTGACAAACCCTATCATATATTCTGCAGGTATAGTCTTAGACTCTTAGCTAGATGTTGCAGAAGATAAAAAAAGTAAGTGTGAACGAATGCGACACTTACAGCAAAGTAATAAAGAAAGTGTCATACTCCAGTGTACAAGTCGTTTTCTTCGCGTTTGAAACAGAGTGGCATAGCTTCTATTCAATTAAGAAATCTGCCTGATTCCCCCCGCTGAAATTGAATTCCTCGCTCTGCAGATCTTTCTCCTTTTCCTTCTGATCAATAGTTCTAACAAACTTTGTCAATTTAGTTGAACTCTGCAATCATTGATGTTTGAATTATATATAGTTTCAGTCTTGCCGCCATAGTATAATTGCCTTTTATTGGCATTTCTGTATAAAATTATAAATGGACAAAAGGAAAGTACTTTTGTAACAATGGTTGTTTGTATTAGATTCACATTCTCGTACAACGCATTCTGATATTTTACCTCGCGAGAAGTGCTCGTGTCAGAAATGTGGGAATGGCTGAATTTGATGTAAAAAATATTGTCGCGTGTATATATATATATGAAATATTTTGATTTTGAAGAGATGAACAGAAGTTCTTGGGCTTCATTCTTGATCCTAGTTTTTTTTCATTCTTATTTTTAACATAACTGGTAATCCCGTGGTCGGTTCACCGGTTTTACCCTGGCTTTAGCTATGACAATTTTTTTATGTGACAGGATCGGTTCCTGGTTTTCTGGGTCAAAGCCCCTATTTGACCACCATTAAAATAAGTTTTTGGGAAAATAAGTTTTGGAATAATAGTTTTTTTGGGAGAATTTGTGGTTAAAAAGTCGGAAAAAGTTTTGGATTTATGCGTAAAATATTTTATCGTGAGAATGTGTAGTTGAAAATGAGTTTGAGAAAAAAAAGAGTTTTGTTTTAATGGCTGTCAAATAGGGGCTTACTTGTTAATGGATCGGATAGTAAACAAGGGAAAGGAAGAAGAAAAGCTTCCATCCTTAAACGTACCATCCAGTTCATTATTTTCCACCGCCAAAATCAATGTTCATGTCCACCGCATCTTTACCACATCCAAACACCAAGACTTATTAACTTTTTATGGCTTTAATTGTAGAATAAATGTGATCTACTTTCATATGTATCAATTTTAATGTACTGTTCAAATTGTTAGCAAATGGAAGATGCTGATGATGACAACTCCAAAAGGACGGTGGAGAATTCGGAGAAAGATACCCATTTAAATGAGATAGAAGATAGAGAATCTCCTAAAGAGCACAAAACAAAGAAAGATCCAAAGGAAACTAGCAATGGAGACGAGGAAACACTAGAAGACTCTCCTGTAATGGGCCTCTTAGGCGTCAAATCTGAAGTGGACAATCAAGGCTCTGTAATTAGTGAAAGTAGGATTAAGAAGGCCATTTGGGATAGAGCCGATCACTTCATGGCCAATTCCGAGTATCTTCTTTTTCTGAGCTCATATTGTTATTAATTTCAATTTCTCTCTGCCAACCCCACTTTCATTCCTTTTGACTTTACTGTGGCATTCGCTAGATTCACTGTAGTAGTCCTATCAAAATTGAGTCCCTTTAGTAAAATGAAAGGGAGAAGCTGTAGCCAACTCCTATTAGCACAACAATGCTAAAAAGGAAGGAAGCTGCAGCCAGATGCCGTTGTTTAAGATTTTGGCAACAATTCAATAGGCTCTGGCTAAGCATATTAGTTTCAGCTTTTCCTTTTTGTCAATTTAAAAATCAGTGCTCTCATTAGTGTATTTTTCAGGAAGATAACTTTGGTTGGAGTTCGCAGACTTTTGGAGGGAGATCTTGGACTTGATAAAAATACTCTCGATCCTTTTAAGAAGTTAATAAGTGAGCAAATAGATCAGGTGGAAAAATTCTTCTGAATATATCCAAACTTGTGAATGAATGCATTTAATTACCATATTCATCAAATTTTGGTGTTGTCTAGGTAGTAAATTCAGACAGAGTTTCTAAAAATGCTAATCAAGTTAAGAAGAAAAGCTCTGAGAAGTCTCAAAATAAAACATCACAAAAGATAAGCAGTGAAAAAGTTTCTGACTCTTCAGATGAGGAAAGTGACAAGGAAAAGGACAAAGTAAAATCAAGGAAGCAGGCTGCTCCAAGGGAAAAGGATAAGAAACGTAAAAGGTCCAACAAAGATAGCAATCCTGCTATCTCTGTCAAGAAACAAAGCATGTGTGCAAAGAGGCCAAAAGAGGAATATATTAATTCAGATAATGATGGAAGTGTATCTGAAGATGATCAATCTCAATCATCTGTTGGAAAACCTACGAAGGTTAGTCTTTCATTTCTATGTGCCTAGATTTTATTTACAAATGTGTTTGGGTACATGCATGATCCACAGAATCTTCATACTTAATTTTGATATGCAGAGAAAAGAACAATCAACTCCTGGATATGGTAAACGAGTCGACCATCTGAGATCTATAATTAAATCATGTGGAATGAGGTTGGTGTGTTTGGAAGTTTGTGTTTAAGTTGTCATTATCAACCTCTTATGGCCGTATCTCATTTTCTCAATTGAAAACAAGCAGCATCGCACCTACAGTTTACAAGAAAGCCAAGCAAGTACTTGACAACAAACGAGAAGCCTTTTTAGTGAAGGAGTTGGAAGGAATTCTCAAAAGAGAAGGACTATCTAGCAATCCTACTGAGAAAGGTAACTGTAATATTCTTTCTTACTTCCTCTTGTTTTTGATAATTCGCTCACCCAACTTGGTACTCCCCATGATTCTTGGATCTAACACCCCTCTGTCAGTAGTTTTGTTTGCAATCCCTCAGTTTTGACGTCAAGGGCAGTGATCACAGAGTCATTAATGGACTCTGTAGGCCAATGATAAAATCCATTCATACATGTATTTAGTAGAGATCATAAAATAGCTGCGCTTGGCTTATCATATCTATACAATCTATCTCCAAGAACCATTACTCAAGCTGGAAGGAGGGGGCTGGCTGGGGTTTGGATTTTTTTTTCGTTCTTTTTTTCCCCTTAAAATTTAAGCACTGGTTACCGTATAATGTTTGGATGAAAAATGGGTAATAAGTTGTGGGTCCATAGAATGAATGTGTGGATAAAAAGTATGTTTGATGTGCTTATATTATAATTTAAGCTTTGCCAAACATGTGCTAAAATTGTTATCTGACTGTGAGGGCAAAACTATCTTTTAAGTGGATTTAATATTTGCCTTAAATGAAAATCATAAGGGACATGGATGGTTGCTAGAAAATTAGAAGTTTGAAACCCTGTTTGGCAAGAAAAGTGGAATTTCCACCCAAGTGCTGGTTTACCCAAATAAAAGGGAATGTGGCTACATATTCCCCAATTTTAGATGTTATCCGAGAAAAAAAACTACTTTATTTTTCTTGTCTATATTCTTCTATATGCTATGCACCATGTGGCTGTCCTTCCTCACATTTTCCTTATGCTGGTTCGTGTCAGTTACATCTGGCATCAGTCTGTGTGTGTGTGTGTTTCTTTGACTCTTGGTGGTTGAGGACAAGGGGGAGGAAAGAAATGGTTGTAGGGGTAGCAGTTCTCCTATCCTAGCATTTGTGTTTGACTAGCCCTTTTGAGAGCCAGTAGCTGTCGGTGTATAGAATGTCACATATGCCACACACAACTATAGAGTACTGTGCTTGCCTTTGTCTTGACCACCTTCTAGTCTCCATTACTGCATTATTGTAGTTGCTAAAATTGTCACTGTGCACTTATAGAGAGATTGGCTTTTGTATGAATGCCAAAATTATGTTTGAAAATGAAACTAATCTTGGGTAATTAAGAAATTATTTGAGGTATTGAAAAACAGGGAAACTGTGGCAGCCCACTATACAGTGTAAATTTTGCATGTTCTGCATGCTTTCACAATAAAATGTTCTCCCTGCATGTGCACCACATATCTGTCTCTTCACGCCCACTACCTCCAACCAAGATTTCCCACCACCATGCACACACCCCTGGAAGAAAACCCATGATGGAAATGATGTCATTGAGTTCTCGCAGAAATTAAAGACTGTAGAAAGAGAAAAGAAAGAGCAAAAGAACTTGAAGGCATTGACATGAGCAACATCATTTCAAGTTCACGCAGAAGGTCAACAAGCAGTTTTATGGCTCCTAAATATAAAGTAGAAACTAAAGGTAATAAGGATAATGCCAAAGCTAGAAAACACAAGGATAGCGAGGACATAGATGGCAATGACAGTGACGAACACGAGGAAACTAAAGGGGAGGTTGATGTCAAAGCTAGCGAACTCAAGAATAACAAGGACAAAGATGGCAATGACAGTGATGAAAAGGAAGAAGCTAAAGGTGGTGATGATGATGTCAAAGCTAGTAAACACGAGGACAACAAGGACAAAGATGGCAGTGATGGTGATGAACAGGAAGAAAAAGTAGAAGATGGTGAAAAAGTAAAAGAAGGAGATGAAGAAGAAGAAGAAGAAGAAGAAGAAGAAGCAGATGAAGAAGAAGAAGATGATGATAGCAGTGAAGAATTCAGTGAAGGTATGCATCTTTTGAGATTCTTCATGCCAACTCCCTTACCCATCTTACAAGTTTTTTTGATGGTTTATATGTGCAATTAAATATTTGTCACGTGGATTGTGGCGCTGAGTAGTTACCAGCCTGCTTGTCAATTGAGTTTGTTACGTTGGTTCGACTACAAGTCTACAACCGTCTAAGTTGCAGCATGGAAGGGTAGGATAGAATGTGATGCTTAATACCAGGGTACAATATATTCTGTCATAATTGGAAAGTTGAGAAATGTTACTAAATCAAAGAGTTAGAATAGCAAGAATTGAGCAAAAGTATCATTACATTATGGCATTTCAAAATTGTTGAACCACAAATGAGAAGAAAATAGAGTACAACCTTGCACAAAGAACATAAATGGCCTTGTACAAGAGTAAGAGCACAATCTAATCTGAACATACGTAGGAGTGTTTTCCATGTCATAATATTTTTGCTTTTACTTGCAGATGATGAGGAAAGCGACTAAGTTCTGCATTGTGGTTTTGGAAGGTATACGAAACTAGGCGGGAATCATAGAAGTGCAGATATGTAGTATTGTATTAGTCATATGCGGCTCTTGAATTGTATTGTTTTTTTTTGTTATCTAGTATTTTATGATAGACTAAATGCGATTTTTGCACATCCAGCTGCTTTAAGAAAGTAGTGCGAGTTGGTAATGCCTGTATTTTAATTTATCATTAGACATTAATGATCTTTTTCCTCTGTGAAATTGTTAGCGGTGAATAAACACCTGCTGCTAATGCACGAGGAGCTCTTTGTGATCTATTGGAAAAAGGAATAAACGTGTCGTGATGTGTGCCCTTATTTATTTATTTATTTATATTTTTGAAAACAGAATCCACAGATGCCACTACTGGAAAAAAAAAATGGAGGTGCCACTGCCCGGCCCCCAGGAGAGTGTGGCTACTTTTACACAGATTCTGTGCGGCTCTTTTTAACACGAAGGGCTTGTTCAGCAGGGCTTTTGCTTTTATTTCTGTTTTGTTAGAAGAGTCGAACTATCTCCACGTGAAGCTCTTCATATTGATAAATATGATAATAAAATGAGTAAGCTGGTCCATTGCAGTTCATTCCATTCTAATTACTGATCCTATTATGTGTAGGGAAATTCGCATTAGTAGTTCTCAATCTTGTTATTCGAGTGGTCAGGTGGATTTTTAACCTTTAAAATGAACAATTTAAATCTCAATCGCACATTCAATTTGTAATAATAAAAACTTCTGTAAAATATGATGAACATTTGTTTATATTGATGAATTAAGCCCTTGTTTGGTTCTCATTATTTTAAAATATATTTATTTTTCTTATTTTCAATCACATACTTTAACAAAATAATATTATTTTTACTTATTTTTTAATCACACATTCTTCATTAAATTACCCTTTTAAAATGCATTTTTGCAAGAAAATGGAGCTCAAATAGGTTCTAAATATAATTTATAAAGTTGGATGTGTAAAAATTAATGTAAAGGGTTAGATGGTTCATGTTGTCAGAAATTAATTATGTAAATATAATGAATATTGAAGATGAACGTGGTTTTTACCTATAATGGATTGGTTAATTATATTGATATGTTCATTCTATAATAGTTTAAACTTTTATATTGAATGATTCAATATGATATTAGAGTAGATAAAGTTTTGAATGCCTATAATAATTTGAGATTTTATGTTTTGCCTATGTTTGGTGAAATTTGAAATTTAGATTTTAATTTAAGTCAAAATTAATAATTGATTTTAACTACATGGAGTTCACAACTTTTAAATCACATATCTCATTGACTTTTATTAAAATCTTTTAAAAAATTAATTTTAATGTCTACCAAACATGGCTAAACAATGCAATAATATAAAATCATTTTGCGTTAATATGGAGTTAAATATCTCTAGCAATAGAATAATGCTCATGTAGCATGTTTGGGGGCATGTTTGAGTCGGATTAAAATTTATTTTAATATAAGTCAAACAATTAATATCAACCACATTTTTCATGGATTCCACATCTTTTCAATCACACATTTTAAAAATTTCTATCAAAATTCACTTAAAATTTGATCACCATACACCCTCTTGATAAAATAATTTGAAGGCAAGATTGAAAATTTGTGGGGTTAGAGAAAGGATGTGGGGTGGGGTGAAGTGGGAGTGTGCGTGTGTCCGTGGATGTTATTGTTTGGTTGGTTTATATTCTTTCTATTTTCTCTCTGTACTTTTTTCATTCTTTCTGTGGAGAGGAGAGAAGAGAGCCATCACGCTTAGCTAGAAACAGCTTGCTTTCCTCCGAGTTTGATAGCCCGGAATTAATCCCATTACCCGAGTAGAATATAGCGCGACGAGGCTGTCATGGATGGATTCACGGACGGTGCGACACGTGGATAGTGAAAATCTCCATGTCACGAATGTCTGTCACCGCCGTCGCTGCTTCTTCCTCCGCCACCTCTCCCTCCTCCTCCTCCTCTTTGCCACCTTCCTTCCGCCACCAAGGTAATATTATCAGCTCAGTTTTTTTGCAATTGATTCTCGCACAGAAACACTTTTCTCAAATTGGTTTCTCCATGATCCTGCTTCATTTTGCAATGGCGTAGATTAACATTGTCAAAGACTATATTTAAATCAATATATTGTGCACATATCATTGATCTTGAATATAATATTTAATAAATTCTCTCTAAAAGCTTACTCATGGATCGCATGCAGATAACATTGTCGTCGCCTTTCAATTTCTGCTGCCTATAATTTAATTACTTCTATTCTTTTGGCAGTCTGCAGATTGCTGTTTTTTCAATTATAAATGCTTATTAAGCTCAGGAACTAAAATATGAACAATTTCTTTAATTGTTTTTTGCGGTATTCCTCTCTCTCTCTCTCTCTGTGCCATCTTTTTCCAGCCATTAATCTTTTTTGGTCTCTTATATATTTTTCTGTGAAATTGTTTGTTTAAAAGATTCAATTTTTCTGTGATAAATTTAAGTCAATATCTTTATGGCAATTGATATTTTTTTCAGTTCATTGCATGAATAGGTAAATTTCCAAAGTAAAAGGAAAAGATAAAAAAAATATAAACTGAAAACTATATTTGTGTATGATATTTTGTGTTCTTCCGTTTTACTTAATGAGGCGAGGCCATATTTGGAAATTGGAAAATAGGTACCTGATTTTTATTAAGAGTTGTCTGTATACGGGGAGTATATTGGAATAACATTAAAGAAGAAAATAAGGTGAAATATTGTACTTTATACACTTTAGGGTGAGTTTGATGACTATTATTGAGGAAATAATATATTTTAAATAGTGATATGGTGAGAAATATGTGGTTAAGAAGTAATGAAAAGTTATTGAAGTGATGAAAAATATTATTTTATTGAAGAATGTATGTTTTAAAATGAGTTTTGAAATATTGTATTTTGAAAAAATGTGTGTCGAACAGGGACTTAATCTTTATCCAATATTGTGTACAAAACATGCACCTGGTATAAAATGTGGCTTATAAGTCTATGGGATTTACTCTTGCAGTTACATTTGTCATTTAATTATGCTGGTATTATGAATTGACGACGGCTAATATCATTTGCAGATGCTTTGTGGCAAATGAACTTGAGATCAAGGGAAGCAATGGAGCCTGGACCTTATCCCGTGCGTGAAGGTGAACTGGACTGCTCATTCTACATTCGAACAGGCCTATGTAGATTTGGATCTACTTGCCGATTTAATCATCCTCCTAATAGGAAACTGGTAAGGACTAAAAAAATTATTTGAAGGACCGAAAGTTTCTAGTGCTAGTTTGAATGTAAACAAAGTTGTTAGCACATGGCTTTTGTTATTACCTATGAGATTTTGCAGCTTGTTACTTTATGTTCCTGGAAACATTGTATGGGAATTTGGAGATCGGATTTGAAATGACCACCTATAAATTTTAATCCATTCTTCTCGAATACCTATTTGATGGGATTCATTTTTAAGCGCCAATGGCATAATTTGTTTTTGGTTGGACACAATTTATTTATGTAGAGAAATGAACACTATATGCTTTCAAGAATGTTGGCCATTTTGCTCTTTTCCATCCAATTCAGTAATGTAGTTGGAAGGCTTAGGTTTTTGATGTCATCTCGTAAACAGAGGCTCAATAAGAAAAAGTAAACTCCACAGTACATTTCTGAGATCAAAACAGAGGCTTAAGTGATTTTACTTGCTCGCATGGCACAATCTTTTCCAGTTCTCATGACTTATAGTGACATTAATTTAGAAGAATCAATATTTTATAAAAAAGTGTGTGAACTCATGAGTACTTGCACACACTTTTAGCATTTAAGTATTCTGTATAGATCTGAACACTCTTGGATTTGATAAAACTTATTACACTCCTCATCATAGGCTATCGCCACAGCATGGATGAGAGGAGAGTACCCAGAAAGAATAGGACAACCAGAATGTCAGGTATGAATGCTCACACTTGCCTTAGTTCTCACTGTTATTTAAACCATGCTATCATTATGTCAGGCATAAAACCTATATTTTCTTCGAGATCACACGATTTAATGACCTTCATGCATCACTAAACTTAATCTGATTAAAGATCTTAGATAGGACCCACAATTTGAATGACCTTGTTCGTGCAATTGTGTGCCCAAAACATTCAATATGCATAATTCTCTTTGATAAAATTTTATAGGATGACCGTGTGTGCGCTAAAGGCTCAGTATAGTTTCAGGAAAGCTGCCACTTCTGGTGCAGAAATTTCATGTAAATTATAACGCTTATTATTATCTCCTTTCCTCAAGTGTTTTTACTAGTTTATTATTATTTCAAGAAAAGGTGCTCATTCTTAAGATTGTTCCATTTCTTTCACTAGAACCAGTATATTCTTTGGGGAGGTTGGATGTTCTCAGCTTGTTGTGTGTTCGAGCTTGGTTTGCTTCCATAAAAAATAAATCTAGTGTGCCTTGTTCATAATTAGTTGCTTGTTAATTCATTCAATATAATATTTATCTTCTTCAGTATTACTTGAAAACTGGTACCTGCAAGTTTGGACCTACATGCAAGTTTCATCACCCAAGAGACAAATCTGGAATTGCTGGAAGAGTTGCCTTGAATGTTTTGGGTTATCCACTTCGCCTGGTTTGGACTTTCTCTGTCATTTTTTGCTAAATTTATTTCTTCAAGCTGAATGGCACATTCTGATCAATGATTGCTCGTGTTTATTTCACTTCATAATAGTGCCAAAAGCTTTAGAGCATGAAATCAGATAACATTGTATCCCAGTGCTTGCATATCAGAATTGGTGATTCCCTGAAAATTCTGAGATGTCCAATGGTATTAATTCTGGTAAAGGGCACTGAGTTATTGAAGAAACACTAGGAGGCAATTTGATAGAGGTAAACAAATGTAGTTAGTTGATCGTATGATCCGGAATAAGAAGCGGGCATGAGTACATGCTACACAGGTACATGATAATACAATGAGGATGTGCCTGGTATTCCCTCTGTTTTTAGTTGTTAGGCCTTTTCGCTATCATTGGCCAAAGATAAGATATAGTGTTTAGTTATTACCCTAGATGGTGCTTTCTTTACTGCTGTAGATCATGTAGGAATTTAAATCCCTCGATCAACCATCATACTTTCATTGTTTGAGTTAAGTTTCATATTTTGGTATCTTTTTAAGGGAATATCTTCCCTTTGTACAGAATGAGGTCGAATGTGCCTATTATTTGAGAACTGGACAATGCAAGTTTGGGAACACTTGTAAGTTCCACCATCCCCAGCCGTCGAACGTAATGGTCTCTCTACGTGGTTCTGTCTATCCTCCTATCCATTCTTCAACAACTCCTGGCCAGCTATCATTTCCCTTGTCAAGAACTTCTTATGTTCCGAGTCCAAGGTGGCAAAGCCCTTCAAGTTATGCACCGGTGATTATGCCTCAGGGAGTGATATCAGTTCCCGGATGGAACCCGTACAATGTAACCTTTCTGATTATTCTTTATTTTTGTATTGCTTCTTCTTTTTACATGAATTTGAAGGTACAGTATTTGGGACGGTCAAGTAAATGAGAAAATGGCTACAAATTTAATCACATATGTTGATCAGGAAGAGTGAATATCGAGAAACAAAAAATCACTATGAAGAAAATGCTTTATTTATATAAGGAATTTGTACTAATTTTTACTTATAAAATGAACCTGGGTATCACGATCTATATACTCATGTGAAGTTGGAACTTTTAGAGTTTTGGAGTTCATTAATGAATCTTGTGTATGGCTTAGTTTTTAAACCTAGAAATTTTATTCAGGTACTGGATGGACATCTTCAGCACCTTCTAAAGTTATTTTTGCGTTAGGAAGCATGCAGCACTGATGCTTCCCATGGAGAAATTGTACCCTTACTTTGGCAGCACAATTAAGTATATAAGCAAATAATAAACAAATATGTGATTGTATACAAAAATTGAATTATCCGGGTTCAGAGAGAGTTCAAGTTCCCTCCAATTAGCCTGTAGTTTGAGTTGAGATATTAGAACAGATGCACATTTATTTGTCATTTGCAATGTAGTATTCTGGTGTCTTTGATTCAAAATGTGATATTGATTGTGCAAGATATTTGTGTCACTTTCACGTTTTTTCTTGGCTGCTACATATCCTGTATAATCGGTTACTATATTTCCTTGGGTATAGTTGCTTATTGTTCTTTAATGCATCAAGTGTCCTTACATGTAGAGAGCATTCTTGCATTTTGAATTTAAACCAAGTGATTAGAAGTTATGTAATTATTGAATTCTGAAATTGCTGAGGTGATGGTATCTTTTCCAGGCTCAGCTGGTTTCTGTTTCATCTTCAGAAAGCCAACATCCAACAGCAGGGAACGGCTCACGACAGGGTGAAGCTGCAAGCACAGAATCTCAGTTTTGTTCTGGTTCTACACCTGTGGGGTGTTATGCATTGCAGAGAGATAACGAGTTTCCCGAGAGACCTGGCCAGCCAGAATGCCAATTCTATATGAAAACTGGGGACTGCAAATATGGTGCAGTCTGTAAATTTCATCACCCCAGAGAGAGAATTATCCCTATTCCAGACTGTGTCTTAAGTCCAATCGGGCTTCCTTTGAGGCCAGTAAGTAATTTTGGTTACTTATTTTCTTAATTTTCTCCACACAACTTACCGTAAGCCATCATCTTAACTCTTGTTAGCTTTCGACTATTTCTCTTGAAAAGCTTGTTGCACACTTTCCATCCGAGATCTATGTAATTTGTGGTTCCATAAGGTTTTTATGTGCACTGTTATTGGGCATTGAAAACAATCTTTGTTATCTGTAAACAACCTTACCAGCATATTTGGCGGTTTTAGGCAGGTCATTTAGTTAGATGCTAGAAATATTCTTGGTGCACTTGTGCTTGTGAGTTTAGTATGCCATCCTCCTTTTTGATTCTCAGAGTGCTTTGTACTCACCTTTTCACTATCTTGCTTCAATTTATTTGAGTTCACCATTGTTCTTTTCTTTGCATGTCTAATCTATTGCAAAATTCCGGCTAAGGGAGAGGCAAATTTAAAAACGTGGACATACCAAGGTAGTTCTCAGATACTCATGAATAGCATGATAATGATAAAAATGAGAAGGCGGCACGGTGGATGATTTCCTTGCTGGTGCAAGGTCTAAGAGTTCAGTTCAGCCTTACTCTCAGTAGAGAAGACGAATTTGTGTTTTGAACACGTAAACTCAGGTCATAAACGGACAACCTTACTCTTTCCATGGCTTACTCTTAAGATAATAATAAGATTAGGAGAATTTAATTAAAAAATTATGACAATTATTTAGAAACAAGAGTAAATTATAAAAACCTGTAGTAGACCGTATCATATCTTAAAAGAACAATTTCATTCCCTCTCACACTTGTAAAACTTGTGTTTAAATACTTCCCCAAGTTAATTTACCTCAACTATCTGTTTCTTTATTATCTTAATACGTAATGGCCTTGCTTCTGCAAAAAGATTCTTTTTGCCGTGATGAGTTGAAACAGAAGATGTCCCATTACATACTCCGAGCATTACATGAGTTTTTTTTACACCAAAGAGAAATTTGTGCTACATTATATTAAGATCCCTTATCAACCATGAAAAAATATTTTTTTATTTTGTATAAAGTTCAACGTATAGTTTCTATACTAACTTTTAAATGTTTTGATCTTCTTTTCAATGCTTCTTTTGAGAGAGAGTTTAATTTTGAAATGGTTTACTCCAGAAGTTCTCCATATTACATGTAGAGGCAAGCATGAATGGTTATAATACACTTGGGCTCAAACTTCTGGTTTCTCGTTCTTTGATTACACCTTCCATTTTAAGTCAAGGATGGGGATCTTGATTTTTTTTTCCTGAGGGGGCTGGATGTGGCCTGACAAGAGCTAAAGGAAATAGCCTCTGATGGATTCTGAGTAGTTTCATCAGATAACTGTATCTGGTCAAATTTGTGAAGTTTCATGAACAATATGTAATGATAAATAAAAATTTGATCATGCTTTTTTTGGATATATAATGGTTATCATAGGCTTTTGCCGTTTTGAATATTTAATTTAGTTTCAACAGGCATTTGTAATGATGTGGTTCAACATTTTGTATATGTGCCACATATTTTGACATTATTCAAAGAGAGAAATTGGAATAAGGATGAAAGAAGAGGAACAGGTTGACGAGGAAAGAATAGGGGGGCAGGAGAAAGAGAGACGTTTTACTATAGTTAACATTTTTTGTACTAAGTTTTTTGAAGGAATCAACTTAGGATTTCTTGTTTCACACCTTTTTTTTTGTCTCCTTTTTGTTGGTTTTAGGCAGAGCCTCTGTGTCTTTTCTACTCTCGTTATGGAATCTGCAAGTTTGGTCCAAGTTGCAAGTTTGACCACCCAATGAGGGTTTACTCACACAATCTTGCTGCATCATCATCAGGCGACACTCCCGAAGTTCGTCGTTTTTTGGCTTCATCATCAGGAACTGGTGTATTAAGTTTGCCCGGGAAAGGGCTCGTGGAAGCAGGCTCTACAAATAACAGGCAAATAGCTTTCTCTGAAGCAAGACAGATACCCTCTGGTGATGATTAACAGTGACTCAGAATGATAAACTGATTCTTCAAACCCAAGTCTCAATCATTGGATGATATAAATACCAGTTCTTGTACATTCATTCCCATAGATGGAGATGTATAGAATTCAATTTGAAGTGAGTTTTAGCACTTCACTGCATTATAAAAATCTGCAAACATGGTCACATTTGGTGAAGCCAATAGTGAAATTTTCATCTTTTCAGACAGCCATCTTTCTGATTTTGTGACTCAAATCTCCCAATGTTTTGTTTTGGAGCAACTTTCATCTGGCTCAGTGTTGGTCTTCTCATATGTACACAAATATTTCTAATTGAAACACCAATTTCTAATATTTATGGTTGATTTCTCATCAGTTGCATATAACGTTATTATCATCATTGTCACCATCTATATTGTTGAGGGTTTATATATTGTAAGCATCATTCATACAATCAGAGTTGTTGTCACTTATGTTTCCTTAGCTTGTTTGTGCTATTATCTTTTGGAAAGAACTAATTTTGGTTTTAAATTATCTTTTAACTTCTATTATTTGTCACCTTTTTCACAGATTGGCCTACTATTATCACAGTTCTCTAGGTCAATTTCTGGATATGAAAACACAATGGATCTCACTCTTAATGCTATCCAATGTAACCTGAAACATTGATAATTCCAGTTCAGGGAATGGGATATGGAACCTGCTTTTCCAATTTAGAAGTAGAACGTTGGTTGCCACTTGGCCAAATGCTAGATCAATACTAGGTTGTTCTAATGTAATTAAATGCAGTATTTTTTCTAGAAGAATGCATCTTAATAACTTACTGTTTAAATCATTCAAATGTACTGGGAATATGACATACTGCTATTACCTGATATTTAAGTGCTATATTTACTTGTGATTTTATTTAAGTAAATCTAGTAAAATTTAACGAGAGGAATAAAATGTCATTATCATAAGAAGCTAATTGTCTAGATGTTGGTTAAGTATCAGATGTGCTAATGTGAGAAAGATGAAGTCATCCATGAACATTGGATCAGATTGTTAAATCTAGCATTGCAGAATGGAAAAGTACAAGAAGTTACAATGGGCATGAAGACAAGTTTTGTATTCGAGAATGGATGTGTACAATGGATCTTTCTGGTAAATATTTTTATGTTCAACTAGTTCTGTTTATTTTCAGAAACTCTTGAATTTGATTACGTTTATGTGATATTGGGAACATCTTTTAGTTGAATTTACTGCTTGCTTGCTTGTTGTTTCTACAGTGACAGTATAAACAACAGTTTGGTATGATGGCAACTCAAACATTTCTTGCTGGTCTCATCAAATGTCACCGAATTACGAGGTTTCACCTATTCCTGACAATGACTTCTTCAAGTGATCACAGGTATTCTGCAAAACTGACATGCAGGACCTTTTTTACCCTCTTTTTGTGGGATCAATTGATATATATAACTAAATTTGTATTTGCATTGTATGAAAGTGGAATGTCAACCTTTTATGCATGAACTAAGAAGAAGATGCATTTTTTGTTGGGAGAGTTGGGACATTTATACTATGTCTTATTAATGAATATCAACCTTGGAATAGGCAAATAATAACAGATTTCAAAACTTTTGAATGGATAGTTCATGTTCTCTCGTCTACCCAAAAACTTATTTCCCTCTTCCGTCCCATCCATGTTCCCCTACTGTGGCATTTCTGTTGAAAGAGAGAAGTCTTGAACTTAGACATGAATAATTGGTAGAAACCTTTAATTCCATTAAAACCAAGAAGGCACATGTTACTTAATCAATAGTTGCATTGCTTAACAATAAGATTTGCACATCCGAAAGGACATTTTACAGTTCAGAAAAAATGTGCCCTTAAAAGTGCTTACTCATTTTAGGGGACGAACAATTACCTCATAAGACGCCAAAGACCAACAGCATGGATGCAAATGATATGACCAATTACTTCTGGAAATCTATCCAGGACTAGGATACTTTCTATACTCACTATAGAAGTGACTTTTTAAATTGTTTCCTCATTTGAGAATTGAGCATATCTGCAAACTCTTCTAAAAGGATGCTTTAGAGTAAAAGAACAAATGAGCCTTTGAGCGTTTCCTCATTTTGAGGACTGAACAAATACGTAATGACATACTAAAGACAAAAGAATGGAAGCAAATAATATGATCAATTACTTCTGGAAAATCTGGCCAAGCACGTTTCATCCTTACTACAGATGAAATGAGCAAATGGAAATTACAGACATCTTTCTCATAATGGAAAGAGAGAAAATAGTTGTGAATCATACTTACTGTATGAGATGAAGAACGTCTATTTTGTTTCTTTACATGCTCTGTGGCAATTGAATCCTTCTGTTTCACTCATGTCATGAAAATACAGTGCCATTTGGTTGCTTTTATTATTTTCTCCGACTCTTGATGCTATCTCATGCTTGGACATCATTTCTTTTTGAGTTCAGAGTTCCACAAGTTTCAATAATTTGACACCTTTGAATAGCTTGAATGTAAAAATGTAATTAGTTAACATTAGAAAGCATCTTCAATATGTTTTGGAATTGATGGTCAGACGGAAACTCCTAGTCAGACCATCAATGGAGAGTATCTAAGATGGTGTAATAGCCAATCAAGAGAGGAAGCGATATTATAGTGCCAAAAATAACCCTGAACATGGCTCTGGATAAAGGAAAGGATAATTCATCTTAAAAAGATTGACATGAGCTGTGAACTCAAAGGTGAAAAATGGACACCACCTAAAGGAGCCGTAGCCTAATGCCAAGGCCACGTACAGAGGCACCATTGCCACCACTATCTTGTAAATATCTTACCAAGCTATCATCTTTTGTTTAATTTTTGGAGAAAAGCTTATGAATGTACACTTCACAATATGAAATTTTTGTGTGCTTATATACGTATATATAAGAAGACTCTCTAATCCTGAAAATCATGAAAACATTTTTCATGCTGCCTAAAAACCTTCAGGTGTGGCAGTCGAACCATTTTGTTTTACTCATGTCATGCAATTTCGTACCAGTGTTTAAAAAATATATCCAGAGTATATATAATCAGGGCAAATGCATGTTTTAACAAACAGAGAAAAGGCACTTGGCATGTTTCAACCAACAGATAAAAAGGCAAATTAGTTCATTGGATCTGCATAATCTTTACATCTCAAAAGTCAGCATTGAAGCCTCCTGGTACAGGCCTGCCAACTAGGTCTAATTCACATCGAACGACGAAATCATCAGGATCCATCTTTCCCATTTTTCATTCCGGCGGTGCGGTATTTACAGGCCAGACTTTCTTATATACATATATAGCTTGGTAAAATTTTTGCAAGATAGTGGTGGCAATGGTGCCAGTATATGCGGCCTTGGCATTAGATTACTATGGCTCCTTAAAAGTGGTGGCATATATAGGTTTAAACCAGACCATTGTGATGCTAGAAACCGCTTCAATTGCTATTTTATAATGCCAATTTTCACATTAGAGTTCCCTGCTCATGTCAATCCTTATAAGATGTGTTATCTCTTCCTTGCTGCACATGTTACATCTAGAGCCGTTGTAGGCGTAGTTTTAGCCAACAAGTTTATTCCACAGAGTCTTCATCAAAGATTAGAAAGATGATGCCTTGCTCTCATTAATAGAATGTGTTCTCTTCCACGTCTTTACCTTTCAATTGATGAAAAATTTAGTTTCCTATCGTCTAAAGCCGGGTCAGCCAAAATCCCTAATGTATCACTTCTTGTTCGACTAATTTCCAGCATGAATAACATAAAATGGAACCACAAAAGTGACTGTGTAACAAGATCAACCCCCTCTCACCATACATGACTTTCAATAGTGGCACCCCTACTGTTATTTAAACTAAGATAAAAGAGAAGCGTGTTACTGACCCAAGAATAACACTTGGGTAACACTTATTGTAGGGGTGCCATCATTGAAAGCCATGTATGGTGAAATGGGAGCTGATCTTGTTACACGGTCACTTCTGTGGTTCCATTTTATGTTATTCATGCTGGAAATTAGTCGAACAAGACGTGATACATTAGGGATTTCAGCTGCTCCGACCGTAGATGATCAGATGGTAAATCTGCCATCAATATAAGTGGGAGAAATAGTAGAGAGTACAAATTCTCTCAATCCTTTTCTTCAAGTTTTCTTTCAAATAAAATTAAAACCCGTATATTCACAAATGCATGATCGATCAAATTGTGATGTTAAGAATAGCTGTCAGAGCTTGGATGTCACAAATGCAAACCGCTAGTTTTTGTCGAATAATAACATTCTTTTTTATTATTATTTTTCGGACTAAGTAATTCTTTTTCATAATAAATATTATTACTATCACATATAAAGTTTTATTTATTGTTATCAAAATAAAATTAAAATGTTTATAAATATTTATTTATTTATTACATCCGGTTTGACCCCGATTCAACCTCGGTTGAACTTTTTGACCCTTGACCCTTACCTTTTTCTAGTTTGATGCTCGGAATTGGTTTTAAAATATTGGTAATTACGATAGTTCGTCTATGGTAATTGTTTCCAGGGAAAAAATCATGGATCAGGTAT